>JAQFYM010004272.1:0-15993 GCA_034694785.1 Agrenia bidenticulata | reverse complement strand
TAGATTCTGAAACTCTTTTGGGGTAATGTCAATTGAAGCTAGTTACTGTATCAAACAAATACGTGGTGCTTTTTCTGGGATTTTTTTGGTCTTCGGTTTTAATTTCATTTTATTTATGATTCAATTCGATTATAGTCACTTTGAATTTTTTCTATTCTTTGTGAAAAAAATAAGAAGCTATTAGAACTTACATCCTTCTCCTTTACATTTAAAAATACACCTTGATGTATCTCTTTTGAGTAAAAAGGGTTTTTTTTTTCATTTCATAAATATAGTACTGTACGAACTATACTGCAGAAACTAATAAGACCTCAAAAACATCTCCTTTTTGTATAGTATCTTCCAATTGATCTTCTACTTGTGAAATTGTCTATCATTGTATTTAATTGTTAACATTGTACTATTTCAAGGGTATTAGTAAATTTACAAAAAGTAAAAGTATACTTGAAATTAAATTGGAAAGTAAGGGCATTTTTAAAATAAACCCTTTCAAAAAAAGAAAGGCAATGCAAAAATGCAGGACTCTGAATGTCATCAAAAAATAAAAGCTTGATTTAATGGATAGCAGGCACTTAAATTAAAAAATGCAGCAAATTATGTTTTTTTTTTCGGTAATATTTTCTTCTATTTTTATCTCACCATTTTACAATATAACAGTGTTATTCTGTCCGAGAACAATTCTTTAGATATAAAAATTGACATAATATCTAGGTCAAAATTAGAAGAAGAATATTATGATCCTTATTCCATTAAAATTAATGGCATAAACAAAGGAAAAATATTTATCAACATAAATCACAAAAAGTTTCCATTTAATAATTTTCAATGCCATAATCCCAATGAAAGAATGTTATTATGTAAAAAGCTTTTTATTTTTTATCATATAAAAATATTGTTGTCGAACTCGATCAAACATAATATTCCAGGTCACCAGGGACGGATTAAGGATTTTTTGGGGCCGGGCCGCCGTTGAAAATTTTTTTATTCTATAAAAATGGCGAACTAGATACGGCAAAACCGCACAGAAAAATAGAAACGGTTTTAGTAAGCACTTTTTTGTGTATTAGAATGATTGTTTCTACGTTGCAAGTTTTGTAATTTGAACCTTTTTACTATTTATATTTTTCATTTTTATATCGTAATCTTATTTATATATGATTTGACACTATCATACCACTAAATATATCCTTTATTGGTTTTTTTTTTGAACATATTTTTTCAGAAGTACTTTTACCTTTTTTCGTTGTAGAATTTGACGTTTTTTGCCCAATTTGTGTACAGATATAGATAATTTCCCGTTTTTATTGAAAAAAGCTGTTTTTTACACGGATAAATTTGCATTACTGTTTTCTTACGACCAGAAAATGGCTTTTTGCGTTCACGACCCATGTTTTCTTAAGAGATCTTAGATTTAAATAATCATCTTGATAAACGTTTGATAGGCAACGGTTATAGATATAGAATATCTGTTTTTTTTCAGATAAAAAGTTATAAAAGCAACAATGTTTTTAATAAATAGAAAACATTTAATAATGTTCGAAGTTTCTTGTACCTACGTATTTAACCTGTCTCATATAGATTTTTTTCGTAACTAGTTTCTGCCATATTTTTTTTCATAAAAACCGTCGTAAAATCTAAAAATTTCATTTTCAAAAACTTTTATTTATGCTATATTCTTTTACTCATCTATGTTTTTTTTTATTATATCAACAAAATGCATGTTTTGGTATACCATCATAGATAAAAATATTGTTTTTAGTACATTATTTATACAATATTAAAAAGTTTTTCTATGTTTTAAACTGCTATAGCTTATATTTTAATATTAATTTGGCAGATGACTAGCATATATAAAAAACAAATAAGTATGTATTAATATACACTTGTAATGCATTTGCATACTTATTTGCTGTAAAAGTATGAATACAGTATTTTTGTCCTTTATTTTACAGTCGATCGTTTAGTCCATGTATCTACTAAATAGAAATGATAAATATGATTGTTTTTTTGTGTTTTATTTTTTATTCCTATTGCTTTAAAGTTGAAAATACGCTTTTTTTATGCTAAAAAGAAAATCTTGCATGCAAATATTTTATATTTTAACAAGTTTGTACTATGTTTAAAATGAAATTACAGAAATATTATTATTTGGTTAGTAAAATAGATGTCAGTGGCATACCAAATTACTCTTTTATAAGTTTTTGCGTGCTATCCACATAACAAATAGTTTTTACAAATCCATATGATCTATTTATATGCAAATTGTTGTCGTAAAAATTTGTATGTTTTATATCTTTTTGTTTCCTTTTTATTTTCAAGCTGGAAGAAAGTAGATATGAACTTTGTATACTTATTTTTCAGTGTTTTCTATATAACTACGCAAATAGATTAAGAAAGTATTTAGCTAATAAATCATAGATATCTACACCGTCTTGTTCTTGGCTCTTTTCCGTGCTTTTTTACTAGTCTTTGCTTTTCTAGATATCTTTTTTTTAGTTCCTTCACAGTCTTTGGCTTATTCTTTAATGAAAGAGTTTAGCTTTATATTTACCCGTTATAAACACTATGGAATTTTTTTTAAACAAATACAAACCATAAAAAAATACATTTATAAAGACAATAGAAGACTTTTATTTACCTTGCATGCAAATTTGTAGTTAGAATAAAAAATTATATTTTATATTTATCGAATTTGTTAAAAGGAAAATTAAGAACGTTAATTAGATAAGTGAATAGTGTTATTTTTATGTTCTATTTTTTTTGTTGTTTTATGAACGTGTAGCAATTATTTTTTTTTATTTTATTTTTTACGCATATAGTAATAAATTTTAGCCTTAAATTAATAAAAAATGTCGTTTTATAAACGGCATACATTAGCGCTTTAATGGTAAAACTACCATTACATTTTTCATCCCATTTAAAAACCAATTTTATTGGCTAAAGCATACTCTACGCATAAGTATCATGTTTTTTTTTAATTTTAAAATTTGCAGATAATAAACCGCAACACATATTTTATGATACAATATTTGTTTTTTTTTTCTTTTAAGGTTGGGCCCGGGAGTGCCAGCGCCTAGCGCTTTACTTTAGATCCGTTCCTGCAGGTCACAAATGCTAGGACTTTAAATATGGTATGGTAATATGGTGTAAATTTTAGCTATAATGGCAAGGTATGGAAAACAGTGATTTTTACTGTTAAAAAATGTAAATATAGTACAAAAAAGATTTTTTTGCAGAGATTGGGAAACAATTATGGTACTCACCCATAATGGTCATACAATATATTGCCATTACGGGCGGGAATCTTCGCCATAATTGTATCATATTATTTGAATTATTTGATATTTTTTTCCCATATATTTTTGCCTCGCGAATTACTGTATTCATAAACAGTCGAACCTGATGATTATTTTTTTTTCGGTGAGTTGCTCAATGTAGTTGCTCACGTTATTTTAAAAAAATGTAAATGTGTGGCGTAAAATATAGTTTTTATGGAAAAAATGTTTTATAGTTGAATTAAAATGTTTTTTTATCGGTTTTAAATATTGTATTTATACAACAAAAGAAGATAAAATCCCTATTTTATAACAATTCAATAAAAAAAAACGTGTCACATTTATGTTTAGATTTTTTATTATTTATTATAAAACATCGACACCCTTCCTGGTTTTTATTTTTACTGTGCAAGAAAAAAAATCATGCTTCTAGCATACAACCTGTATCAACTTAAACACCAAATTTGAGTTTATATGTGTAAACCTATTTGGTTTATATTACGAGGATAACTTTTTCTGCGATCTTACCAGTTTCATACATGTTAAGAATATAATAGCAAAATTTATACGAAATTTATGTTACATGTATAATTTATACAATTTAAAGAAATAATATACTTGAATAAAAAAATAGCCTTATTAGGCAGTAAACGATTTAAACAAGTTGACTGTGTTGATTTATATATAATTTTTATCTAATGGATCTACAAGAAGTTCTGTTTTGTATTTATGCTGATATTCTTAAAAATTTGATATGTACAGGTATTAATACTTAGTAAGAACTATTGTTTGTCATTTTTTGACTTTTAAACATTATTTATACAAATATGCAAGTATTATATATAAATTCGTGATTTTATACGAATTTCGCAAATTTTCTATATTATGGCCATAACAAGCGAGATTATAAAATTAAATTCCCGACCGCTTTCCATACAGTATTTTTTATCCCTAATTCTTGTAAATTTCTGAATGCAATACATTTAATATTTTAAATAACTCTATTATTTGTTTGTTAATTTTTCAAAAAGGCAAGAAATTAACATTAGATACATACATTTAAATAGATATGATTTAAAAGTTGCATTTTATCTATAACTTAGCAAATTTTTCTACTATTTAATATTAATTTAAGTCAAACCTTTAGAATATCTTTTAATTATTTCAATTCTTTCCCTTTACATAGTATGTATATTATAAGTGGCACCTAAAAATTATATTTACAACTAAATTTTATATTTTATGAAGGTAAAAACAAATACTTTTTTTTATTTATGTGATATACTAAATTAAAGAATTTTAAAAATATGAAATATTAATTTTTGTAATATAAATAAGACAATAATGTTGGAAACAAAGCCCGCCTACTATGTCAGCTGTTCGATGACAACAAATAGGCTTATAATTTGTGCTATATTACCGCTGATTAAGCCCAGCCAAACTTTATTTTCCTGTTTTTTTGCCAAACAGCATTACAAATATAAATTTGTTTAATATAAAAATACACGTGAAAAATTATTTTACAGGCTATTTATTCATGTTTAAAGATTAGTTCCAATAAGAAAAGGCCAGCATATATTTTTACTGAATCAATAGTTTTATTAATGCTATTTGTTTTAACAAATTTATGGTTTTTCGGTTTTGAGATTATATTTAGATAGTATCTTTATAAAAGAGGTATAAATTCGCATGGATATTGAAATACCCCGATAAGGCTGTTAAATGATTTTTATATTTTTATATATTTATTTATTGATATTTTGTTATTTTTGTACTGTATACTGTTATACACACATTAGTCTACCTTTATTTTTTATATATTATTTCTTTTACTTCTCTTTTAATGATCTATGTAAATTTTTTCTATTTATCAAAAATGCAAAAATGTAATATTTTAGACGTAAACGAAACCATTTCAACTCTGAGCGGCACACCATTAAACCATACAACACGAAAGAATAAAATGAAATTTATTTTTCACCCTTGTTAGGTTAATGGTAACAATAAGTTTGGCATAGATGTATTTATAAAACAACCCCTTTGTGTCTAACATATCTAATAATGACTATGTTATAACTGAGCACAGTTATAACACTATCTTGTAAGTCAACAGCCTATATGAAATAAAGATAAAGCAAATAAATGAATAAATACTATTCTCGAATAACTATACCTATAGTGTAAATCTTCGCCTTTTTTAGTTTACAAGAGCGGAAAACAAAAACATTTTCACAAACAGTATTTTTTCATAAAACAAACACGTCCTCTAAGTTATAGACACATCTCGACAAATAAATCAACGAGGAAGTGTATTTTCTCTTGTAACCGAAATTTTTTTGTTTAGATTGAGTAAAATAAAGAATCATATTTGCTTTTTTTAACAACACAAGTATGTAAAAGTTTTTTGAAAAAATTGTGTTTTTAAAAACACAAAATCAGCGAACGGTAAAATTTATTTGTGTTATTAATAACACAAAATCAGCGAAACGGGTTTTCAACTTTGTGTTATTATTAACACAAAAACAGCAAAAGGGGTTATAAACTTTGTGTGTTTATTAACAGAAAATCAGTGAAAGAGATAATAGGCAGGCCTCGGCAAAAAAGGAGAATTTGAAATTTTATTCTAATTCTCCTTATTTAAGATTCCTCGAAACTGACAATTCTCCTAATTTGAAAGAAGAAGTTTTATATATTGCAAAGTCGAAACATAAAATTTTCAGCAAAGAATGCATATATGCTTTAATTGAAAAGTTTATAGATAACAAAATTTGCGTATAATGGTTTTTCTATGGTAAATCATACTTTTTCAAGATATATATAACTATTAGTGAGTTTGTAATAGGAGAATTCTTCAATAATATACTCGAAGCTATAGTAAATTGATAGATTACATTTGCAGTGCGTTTTCGTAGTTTATTTAAAAAAGACAAAATTATTTTCTGTAAAATCTGGCAAAAAGCACAAGCAAAGCCTTTAATTTGCGAAAAATTCTTATTTGTAACTACATCTTTAACAACCAATGTTAAAAAGTTAGTATAGGTTCATATTTATTGCCATACTTTCAGTAAGAACATACAAGGAAAAACCATACCATATTTCTAAGATTAAACATATATAAAAAAAAGATCATCTTTAGGAGGTTTTCATCTTAGTTTATATTAAGTAGACTATAATCATATTTTTACGCATTTATAAGGAAATTTGAAGGTTACCAGATATATCTCCTAATTCTCCTTTATTAAAAATCAAAAAAGTCGTATTTCTCCTAATCAGAGCTAAATTAGGAGAATTAGGAAGCTCTCTTAATTTGTCGAGGCCTGATAATAGGCCTGCACAAAAAAATATATTTACTATTTTTTTATTTTTTATATCATCTAATTTACTTGTTAAATGGAATTTTATAATAAACAAAAAAGTGTACTATATTATTTAAATACGAAAAATAACAATAACCGATGAAATCCACAGGCTGACGCCTAGATTCCGTAAAAATTTATAACTAAATTAAAATATATAATATATATAAACATATTCATGCGCTCCTTTTATAAGATCGATGATAAAAAGTCATGTCGAATAAATCACCGGGTCCGTACGTACCGTATGTCTTTTTAGTATATTTTTATTTCATCCCCATTATTAAAAGAATAAGTTCTCACCAAAAACCAAAATACGTCTGTGAATTTAGAAAAAAGAAGCAACCCAGCTAGAATTTACCAGTACAACTAATTATAAAAAAATGTTTCTGAAACCTGTGTGTAAGACGATCTAGCAATCAGTACAATAGTTTTTTTTCTTTGATTTTTTTTTATGATTTTTTTTTTATTAAATAAACAAAATTGTGAAAAATATAACTTTTTAATGACCAGTAAACTATTAAAATACATAGATATTGATACAAATTACAAATTCCTCAAAAATCATTAATTTTGGCAACTTCGCCGCGCCGCATTTTTATTTAACTATCCATTTTTGTATACCCCACTACCTGAAGATAATTATACGTCTGAAAAAGGTAAAAATTCGAAAACGGTACGCAAAAAAAGAATAACATTTAAACGACCTAAATTTACATAAGTTTAAAAACATATATTTTAATTACAAATAAATATATAATAACGGGTAAAACATTCATAGTACGCTTTTATGTCGTTCTAGAAAAGCGGCTCATAACGGATAGTTACAAGCTTAAAAGGTATAAGTGTCTTCTATTACTCACATGATCACACTAGTCAAGTGTAATAATATGCTAAATATCTATTAAAATGAAATGTTGTTACCGCTTAATGTCACATTTTTGTTTATATTTGCGTAAAAGCCATATAAAATTCTTTTAACAGCATTCTTATAATTTAAAATGTTTTTTTTTTTTCATTTGTTTTGTGTGCCATAGTACAGTCAAACCTCGATTATCCGGAACCTTTATTAACAGGTAAATTTTTTATAATTTTCGTACCTCTTTTAAGGGCAAAAATGAATATCATTGCTGTTATAATGTATATCAAATAGTTAAAAATATATTTTATGTTTTTATGACCTTGGTACATTGTAATGCATTTTTTGATTTAATATTTTTGCCAGACATATCATATTAAAATTTAAAAAAATAAAGAAAGTAAAAAAAATGGGCATATTAAATAAATAGTACGTTACTTCATCCTTTAAAAATAATAAAAAATGTAAAAAACTAAAAAGCAGAACGCAGAATGCGAATTTTATAAATAACAAAAACCAGTTACATTTTCCTTAAAACTAAAAAGAAGGAGAAAAATACAGGTTTTGTGAGTTATTAAGTTAGTGCACCTTTCTTACATTTTTTATAAAAAGTCTCTATTAACTGGTATTTCGATTGTCCGGTAAAATTTTTATTTTTTTCGGTCCCGACCCTACCGTATAATCGGAGTTATAACTGTAAATTTAAATTTTTCACAACAAAATATAAATAGTTTTTAGAAATTTGTAACATGCGAAAGCAAAATAAAAATACAAATCATATATAATTGAACATTTAATCTACTCATTCATTTGCAAATATAATTAAAAAAGATAACCATGTTTCGGATAAACAAAAAGCACGTTAAAGAACTGTGTTTCTAGGGCCATCTGGGCAAAAAAGTTCCAATTTCCTTTTTTTTTAATTTTTTTGTTTTTTATCTATTTCTTGCATATTTAAATAAATTTAGATTTGTAATTATATAAAATTTTTTGCTTTTAAACACAAAGATATGTGTCAATATTTCAGTACCAATAATCTTTTATAGAAAATTTTTGTCAAAAATTCACTAAAAACTCTAAAATAATTTAAAGGTGTTTAGTTAAATAAATAATTTTTCCCTTTTTTTTCTCGACAGTAGGTGGTTGTTATTTTTTTTATTTTTCATCATGGAATCATTCATATACAAGGTTATGCTTTTACAACTAAAGAAACATCCGCTTATTGGCACTGCCAGGTACTTTTTTAGAATTTGTGTGAATGGATGTTATTTGTATTACTAAATAGTTTTACCCACATACATAGTGAGTAAAACCTATACATTATATCCAACATAATGGCAAAAAAAAAATATACTTATGTAATCTAACATGAAAATCACACCAAAAAGACATAAAGGTATCCTACTAAGCCATATATATACCTCATATACTTTTGTATAAAAAATAGGCTATTTTTATGCGTCAAAGTAACGGAAAAATCTTAAAACATAATTTGCGATATTAAAAAATAAGCAAGTATTTATTTGTTACCTTTATATATAAATAATTGTTTTGTCTATAAAACTTCCTTTTTTTTACTATTGTAAGAATAAAAATTGAAGATATGCGTATTTTTGGTCTTTAATGCTACAAGAACAGAATCCTCTACGATTGTAATTTATAACACTTATGCGGATTTAAATAGAGTCTTTGTTGTGTTTACTTATTTTATACATAGATAAGACACAAATTTGTTATTAATTGTGATTAAAATCCTAAAAATCCAGCAAGAAACTAGAAACGTTCTAAAATAACGTTATGTAGGATTTACTGTTTTTTTATCGAAACAAAAGAACACTGCTGATTAGAAATATACTGAGATTGTTAAAATCTAAATAAAGCGTTTACATTAAGTTAAAAGTAAATAAAATATATGAATTTTGCGTTAAACCAAGCAACTTCGTTCGAGGGTTATCAATCTAACAACCAAATAATAAAAATGACAAAAATTCAACACAAACAAAGTACTTTCAATTATTTATTAAATCTTTAGGTCATTTTGGCAGGGCTTTATTATATAAACTGTCCAATGCGCTGACACAATAATCATGGAAGACGATTTTTATGTGATACCTGTTTTTTTTGTGGAATTTGCAATTCAATGATCAAAAAAATCTTTTAAGCCAATGCTGTAAGAAATTAGTGAAATTACTATACGAACTTTTTTAAAAAAATGTACATGGTAAACAAACTATAGTAAAGTTAAAAAAAACTTTAAATCAATTATCGCGTAAATTATATTTAGATAATATGGTAATACACCGTTCTTAATATATATTACTACGCCTCGGTTAGAAATGGAACTCACGGCCAAAATTAAATTCTTCAATAGACTAGCAAATCGTAGTTAGTTTGTAACAGTGGATTAGTTAAACATTACTTGTTTAAAACGTGTATGGGAAAAAATAATTTATAGCAGTAATATTTTTTAAACGTTGTTTTTATGTACTTAACTGAAAACTGTATAAAAAAACTAACTTCCTTTTGTTTTTACATCACTTTAAACAAACTAAGGCAAAGACAAATTTTAAACGCATAAAATATGATACGTGCTAGTTCTTGCTACCAGATAGTACTTTATGCATCGCGAACCAATATTTTATTGAAGTAGATTTCTATTTCCTTATAAAAATGTTTCGCAACTTAAAAATATGGTTTATAAAACGTTCTTATATTAATGCTATTTGCAATAGAAATTACGATTAAATTACAGTCAAACCTCACTTACCTGGACCTCGATTATCCGGAACCTCTATTAACCGGTAGATTTTTTTATTTTTATACCCCCTTTTAGGGCAAAAAAAATTATATAATTGCTGCTTAAATTTATATCAAATAGTTCAATATGAATTTTATGTTTTGTATAATAGTTTTGGTACATTTTAATGCACTATTTGATTAAATTTTTTTGCCTGACATATTATCTTAAAATTTAATAGAATAAAAAAAGTAAAAAATATAAATATTACATAAATAGTCACTACATCATTCTCTAAAAACAAAACAAAATTAAACAAAACTATAAAGCAGAATGAAGAATGCAAGTTTTATAAATAACAAAAAACCAGTTACATTATCCTTAAAAATATAAAGAAGGTAAAAAATACAGGTTGTATGCATTATTAAGTTAGTGCACTTTCAATACATTTTAATTGAAAACCTCTTCTATCCGGTAAAAATTTCATTTTTTTCGGTCCCGATTCTACCGGATAATCGAGGTTCGACTGTACTAGATAGAAGTATAATCGTATTAACACTAAACTATTTTTTACGCATGACGTGTAGTAAATGTTACAAAAATTGCTTTTAAATTGATTTTTGTAAAATCAACTTCTTTTTAGTAATATTTGTCGTGGGAAAAAGGTTATTGCACTATATTAAAATGCAAAATCTTATGCTCGAAACACTTCTCATATGAACCCATATTTTTAAAAGTTTTTTTATGTAACTACTAATTCAAACAGAGTTCTTTAAAGTTATAAATCTGTTATTGCTTTGTACAAAAGGTGAAGAATGTTCCATGGAAAAAGATATATTTTTTTATTTTAACTTTAATCCATTTAATCATCTCTAAAAATTTTTTAGGCACTACAAATTTTAAGTTGTTGTGCATAGTTAAGCAATATGCAATATTTTAAAAATTAAAATAATCTTGCATATATATGATTTTTTTTGTTCTAATTAAGGTGACAGAGTTTTTGTTTTGCTCATAAAGCAACAAAAGTAATTAAAACAATGTTTCCAGTTAGTTAATTAAAAAGAAAATACAACCATATACAAAAGATACTAAAGGCTAGTCCAGGATTTTTCGTACAAGTCGGCAAAAAAAAATTGTTGTTGATATAACGTTAAAAAAAGAAAAACAGCTAGCAAAGCATCTCATAACCAGTAAACGTATATTTTATGTGTTTTTGCAATTTATTATATTATTAAATTGATTTTTGCATTTTACGTATATACGTAAACTCGCATATACGTACTTTGAATAAAAATATTGACCAGAAATTTTCGTATATACGATATTTTACTTATAAGTAAATGTTACGTATAAGTCGACCTTTACGTAAAACAAAACATTTCTAATTCTTTTGACATTTGATCTTTGGAAAAATTTGTTTGGTTCAAGGATCTATGCATAAAGCATACAAGAAAAACAGTGAATCTATAGAAGCAAACATTGATGCACACGCACACATATTGTATATTTTATAACATTTGCGATAAAAAGACTTAACGTTTACATTTCCTGAACGAAAAAATTAGGCGTAAAGACTTAAAATAACAAGTTTTGGTTTTAAACATAGTAAAGCCGGGTTGTGTCGAGAAAAAGCCTTGATTTTGCCGAAATTTATAGATTATACTAGTAGTTAAATCGCAAATTGTGCCAGAAAAATGCAATAATGGAAAGGTAGTGAATAATTAGTTTGTATATATCTTCTATATGCAAAAAGAATATAAGCGGTGTACTGCATACATAAAAGGCGTTATGACTAGTTAAAAACGTGAATATATGTAAAACGTATTCGCAAGAGGACAATTTTAATACCATTTTAACAGTAAAATCGTTTTAAATCGTTTTTTATCAAAAAGCAAACTGAGAAATATCTTGCCCTAAAATGAAAAAAATAAAGAGCAAAAATGCAAAGCTTTCTGGCGATAACCAAAGCAGAAAATCACAAAAAAATATATGATGATTTTTTTATCATCTAATGCTGCTTTGATTTCTTATGCTAAAAGCACAGCAAGAATCGATTTTTTAAGAAAATAAATATTTTAAAAAATCTGGTAACATACCGCATGTACTAACATCTATTTTTTACTAGAAACAAAAAGTAAAAATAATTGCCAGGTTCTGAGTTTACTTCTTTGATTGAAATGGTTTTGTATATAATTCAGATTTCACAAAAAAAGCACTGGATACAGAGGGCTTTAATGTTTTATTTTACTGGAGTTTTATGTTGGGGTTTTAAATGTGGCAGATAGGCTTTATCCACAGCATGTGATCTTTTCTGATTACTCTCTCTGTTGTAAAAAATGTTACCCCGAGTAAAAACCCTATTTATCATTGCATGCAGAATCTTGGAAGGCATGATAACCTGGGAAAAACAGCAAAAGTAAAAAACTAGAGTTCAAACATCGTTTACCATATGATACTTTTTGGCTATATACACTCCATTTATATATCTACAACTGCAAAAGCAAGAAACACACGATCAAATCACGGGTATAGTTAATATAAAAAACATTGCACAATTTTACAACAGAAACAAATGATAAAATGCGTTCCATCAATTGCAACTTTTTTACGCCCTTATGTTAAATATTCTTAGATAAAGAATCATTTTTCTTTATAAAGTGAGATTTGGTTCATAAAATACAAAGTAACTCAATTTTAATTTAGTTTCTAGTACATAAGTATAAATTGTAGATTTTAGAATTACATAAATTTCGATTATTTGGCGTAATGTACAAACACAAATAAGAATAAACAAAAATTAACGGTTTTAATATTTATGATATGTTTGTAATATTGGAAAAATATTATATAAAAAACTATGTCACGATTGGTCTTTATATTTTTGATTATTAAAAACTTATTACCATTTATTCTTCAGTTCTATTTTTGAATGAAAAAAATGCATAGCTTGTCACTAGCTCATTTCCAGCATATAACTGTATAATAAAATATGTAATTTTAATTATATGGGATAAAAAAAGTTGTTTTTGTTGTCCAAAAAAATCTTACAACAAAAATTATTTTACGGATATGTAATTTTCCGTACGATAAATGCCCCTTCGTATATACGTAAAGCCGTGGACTAGCCTTGAGCGTTTGTTAAACTTTGTATGTCATTTATATTAACGTATAATTTTTTATTGCGTTTAAAGTCCCATGGCCTCGAATTAATTGCGAACATGCTAAATTTCTAACTTCGGGGTTCAAAACCCATCACCCGAAGTCTAAGCACGCAAAAAAGGCAGCTTAAATATTATGCTACTGTAATGTTATGATTTTATTATTGGAAAAAGTTTATGAAAGATTTAAAAGGTTATAACTACATAAAATAAATATTTACGCTTTGATATGCAATTTTACTAGTTTTTTTACACTTATGTCTTTTTTTATCATTTGATAAGACCCTCTATTCTTACTTATTGTTTTTACAACTTTTGCTGATTCTGATTAATCGAGGGTATAAAAAAAAATAAACATCTACATGATAGTTCGTAAAGTACATATAAATACTTAAAACCTCTGCACACATTTTAAATAAAAAATCTGAATTTTTCTAATTAAGGATTTGCGCAGGAATGGGATCCAGCGGGGTTGAAGAGGGGTTGGTTCCGCCCTTTTCCTTCGACGTTTTGTTAATAGTACAGGGGGGTTCTGCCCCTCAAGAAAAATACACATTTGTTTTCTTTGTTTTTGTATTTTTAAAAAGTATTAATTTTTATACAAAAATAGTTTTTAATGTAAACACTTTTTTTTAGGTAAAGTCATATCTTTAGAAAACTACCAGACCCCATACTATCTCACGTGTTAAACTTAAATTAGCCACATTTTACTGACTTGAGGCCGAACTTAATAGTATGGTACCGTATTAGGTGAAAAACACATGGTAATTCCCGAAGAGCATGTGCTTTGTCTTAAGCCATGTAGTGCCTGACATGGTAATCGAACATATAATGCTTTGATTGCAGAATAGAAAGATCGGAGGGGCTGCATGTAGCGACAGTTTCGTTACTTCAGTTTTTTCGTGCTGTTTCTTAGTGCTTAAGATTGGCAAATCCTGCCTGTTCAGATAACAAGAACCTCCAAGAGAAAACATCACCTAGAAATTGTTTTAAAATACAATTAATGAGAAAAAAGAAAAATTACAATATATAAAGATAAAAGTAAATGCATGTGCTTAGACATGTTAAAATAGTATTGCGGGTTAGGTTCGTAGAAGTAAAACTTAGTAAAGGTAAGCAGCTTGCTCAGGTAGGTTAGGTAAGCTTAAAAAAGTGCTAAAAAGATGTAATAGTTACAAATTTATCATTTTTACGCATTTTGTACGATTTCTTATGGCGCTTTAACTATGTTTAGTTTATTTGCATACTGGAATACAATTGTTTAACTGTTTGGCAGTTTTCCCTTGCCTTAATGTAAGACGCGTGGCAAGATTTCATTTTGACGTGCCATTTAAACAAAACGCGATCACAACATATAAGTGAAAATTCTACGTTTTTTGCAAATTGGTTGTGTGGAGTTTACTACATGGTAGGACAGATTTCCGTGTCTTAGCTTATGTAAGACGGTTTAAAGGCAATGTTGATGTAGCTGACGATAACTTAGAATTGTAGTTGTACTTAAAATTATTTTGACTTTTTTTGATCTTTTGTGTTATTGCGATTTACATTGATTTTTTACCTATTTAAATCTAAAAAAAAACAACGGTTCTAAGCATACAAAGACACGCCTTTTTCGCTTTTCTAGTAAGCTTTTACGCAAAAAAAATCGTATTTATTGATTATGCAAGACTTATTGCTCTTCTTACATAAAAAACATAGTTAATACGTTATGCTTGCAATACATATTCTTTTGTAGGCTTTTTTTATCCGTTTTTAACGATGTTTGATAAAGATGGCATCCATTCTACATTGACGTTATAACGGTACAGTCATAATGTAAAAAATAATGTTCTTTTGTAAAAGGGTTATTTTATGTAATCAATGGTGGTATGCATGCGGCGCTGATGACTCGCCTAAGGTCAAAAACATTACCTGCTAAGAGCCGCAGATTGATGCCTATATGTATGCTAGCAACTCCGATATGGCTTTGAGCCTTACTGTAGGTGCGTTTTTTTTGTACTGATATTTTAGAAATAATGCGGCACAATTATTATCGAGTATTACAGAAACTATAATAAAAGTCTAATTCTTACAACATTTAAATATGATTGCAGAATGACATGTGTGGTTGTACTGCAATCGATTAGCTATTTGCAACAACCTTTGCGATACTTCTGTAGCAAAAAATTGTTTTAGGATTAATAAAAGAGTAAATTTCTATCTTTACAAGCAAAGGTGTTTTTAACAATACTTAAGGCTTATGGCAAACGTTTACAACAAAAGAATAACGCTATGTAGGCAATTTGTAGCGTTTGAAGTCAGTGATTGCTTCGGTTCTAGTTTATGCAATTAAGCATCTTTAAATCTTTAATTTTAGGTTTGAGTAAGAAAATATATACACACACGTAATTTAAATTTTACACTAACGTGTATTGGTTTTCAAAAAATACAAACTACTTCTTTTGAAAAACCATTTTTTTTTGTCGGACACCCCGCCCTGGAAAAAAATCGGGATTCCACCCCTGGATATGCGCAGCAAAATGTTGGCTCCCGTTTCCACCTTTATGGGCGTAAGAAGCAAATATCGATAAAACGTTATCCAAATATGAAAAATGGTTACAATATGTTT
>JAQFYM010004271.1:0-15997 GCA_034694785.1 Agrenia bidenticulata | reverse complement strand
CTAACGCGCTTGCCAAATGATTTAAATTTTATTAATGTGTGGCCCGCTCGACGGGCCTGTCAGCCCCTAGTTTAGAAAGAATTCGGCATCCCCAAACCCATAGTTAATTACAGTATGAACGTTTATTCAACCTACCGTGTGAGTAGTAAAGGCAGAATACGGAGTGAAAGCTTGAGCCGGTGTCGTGTAGTGAGGAGTTGTATGAGTTGCTCCCGGATTAACGCTGAAGTGACTGGGAGGTGGTGCTCCCACTCTGGACATAGCATCTGGTTCAATCAATTAAATTTTAATTAGTTGAGATATTTAATACGTTGAATTGCATTGTTAGTAAAATTACCTTGGTATCCTGGTGTAGTAGCATATGGTGTACGAGCAACTTGTGGTTTTGGAGTAACTACGGGAGTACTTGTTGGCGGTGGGTCTCGGAAATGCTCCTTAAACCACTTTATTACTTGATTTAAATTATTGAAATTTTGCTGCCTGTATCTATATCCATCTGGAGTTACAGTTATGAATTCATGCTGGACTTTGGTCCTGGGCAAGTAAGAGAGCAAGAACTTGCCGGGATACTCCTTACTCGCTTGAACCACGTAATGAATCTTATTAGCGTTTTTGTTCCGTTCTTCGAGTAAATATTCTTCTGACTTCTGGCGACTACCACCCATAACTCCCACGAAGTACTTGTAATTGATTATATCTCTGGCATGAGAAGCCATAGGATTGACATGTCTGGCTATGATTTCATCTAAGTCCTCGAATTCCTCATTCCCTATCCACAAAGACTGGCCCAGACTGAATGCATTCTCTTTTCCTTCTTCTTTTACGTCGACATGTTGATAAACTCCATCCGAAACTTTCCATGTCACAGTTAGATGGTCTGCACCCTATAAATCATATTTAAACTTTTAGACGTGAGCTTTTCTAGATGTTTGAATAATTTGCCAGAAATTACCTTGCTAGATGGCCTTACTATTACTTCCCCTTGGTCCATCTGCTCCATTATCTTCTCTGCCTCACGGAATGAAATGTTTTTGAAGGAAGGATGCACGATCACCCTTTTGACATATGTTTGTCGATGTTTGTTTTTCTTTAAATCTTCATCTTTCTTAACGTCTTTTTCGTCTGCTTCTTGGTCGTAATACGGATCTTTAGGAGGCCTTTTAAATTAGTAATTTAAAGTTAATTACTGAACAAAATTATGAAAATCCCCATTATTTGTAATCTTCCAATCTCACCTCCATTCTTGCTTACTGTCGGCGAGATCAGAAGTTCTTGAGGTACACTCTACTGAGAATCTTTCCACGTCTATTTTGACAATCCTGCAATGAATTGTCTGTCCCCGTTTAACTCTTAGTTCCGGATTTGTGACAGTTTTGTCGGATAGTTTACCAACAGGGATAAAGCCAGATATTCCATTATCTAATCGAACACGAACTCCAGTAGCTTGACCAGGGCAAGCACCAGCATCGAAATGATTCCATACCTACGTCGATTTATTATTTTAATGTACTAACTAACTACCCTTTATCATGCATATTTATCTCGCAAAATAATTCATACCTCAGAAAGATCAGGAAAATCATTTTTCATACAGAATGCACACTGCCACATCCCCGTCTCCTCATTTCGAACTGGAATTGCATTATCAAGCTGTTCTCCTTGTGGCTTCTTATGGGATATTCCTGTTGAGTTCAGTCAATACTTAGTATACACAATATGCATTACATAATTGGATATAGGTAACGTCGTAACGTTACGGAACTTTAATTTCATTATGTAATCTGGAAATATTTTTACTCACCAACGACAGTAGCAGTGATAAGTTTACCGATGTACAATGTCTCTGGAGTTTCTTTTGTAAGCATATTAAAAAGTTCTTCTGTGTTTGGAGACTGGTAGGCTGCTCTCAAATCTTTGTAGCGATGATTCAATTCAGCTCTTATATCGTAAAGTGTAATGCTTTTGTTTCCAAACCCCTAAATAATACAAAGGGACATACATTAATATAACTGCGTAGATATTATCATCTATCTAATATTCATTGGTAATTGAATCAGAAGATTACTTGTCTCTCAAGTTCTTCTGCAAAGGCATCTAAATCAAGATCTTTCAATCTTTCTGGAGCTTCTAAGATTTCTTCCAAGGCTCCAGCTGGGTTTGCATCTTCGTCATCGTACTCTAATGCATCGACTGCCATTTTTCTTGCCCATTCATAGGTTTCTGGATGGACTCTGGTACCATCTAAGACTTCTACATACGCTTCAGTACTGAAGTTACAAAAGACGAACTTGGTTAGATATTAGGTTAGAAATGAAGAATGTAAATAGTAAGTAATCCCATACCTGTCACCAAGGGAATTTGTATCGATTTTAATGAATCCAGAGCAGTTAATAAATATTTTAGGGCCCATGTGACAAACTGTGATAAGTTGCGTTCTGTTTTCCAGCCTTTGATTGTTTTGTTTCAACGTCTGTAACAAAATACTAGATCATTTACCGACAAATTCTAAAACAATATTAGTTAAGAAATTAATGAGGTAGGTTATAATTTCAAAAAATGTATCACTTTGATTAGCGCCGTAGCTTTCCGCGGACCAAGACCACAAATAAATTGTGCCAAATTAGACGTGTACGGATAAGCAATACATCGATTGATGTCCACGCCGACTTCATTTGTACGATTAACAAATTGCATTTGTAAATGCTCAAGAAGCTCATCTTTAGGTACTTGATCCTATTATATATTGAATAGTTCAATGTTTCAATTATATGTATCAAAATATCAATTACCGAATTTTTATACCTGAAGCGGGTGGAATTTCATACACAGAATCTCTTCATCTGCGTTGCACAGCTGAGAAAATTCAATCAGAGGATCTTGCACTCTACGGCCCAAAGAAACTGCCTGTCTGAGAACTAATGGATACTCTCGGAAATCAGTCTAAGGTAATATTTAATTTCTTAGTTAATGCAAACTTAGAACGTCAATTTTTTTGTACTATTGCTTACCACTGCTTTTACAGAACTCGCATACACTTTAGCTAACTGGTTATCTAATATTTCGACGTTGATATTTGGAAACGAGTCATCACTTGCCAATTCTGTAACAATGTTACGCATATCTTCTTGAATCTTCATTGCGTCTCGAGATTCGGCTCCGATGACAACAATATGTGGCTTTTGTTGGCGCATTAATGTTTTTAAAGCCAATAGATCAGCTTCTTTCTCCGCTCTATCATTTTCATTGTACGCATTGGTGTGTTTCATTATGTTTTGAAGTCGGATATAGTCAGACGGTTCACCATCTGGAGCAATAACACTAGCAAAGGAGGATTGAGATAGATCTGGAACGTATGCAATGGCCAAAACCCTTATTCCTTTGCTGGTGTCCCAGTCTTCATCGTCTTCGTCAGGGAAATTTACGTCAAGAGGTGATATCTGTTTATAGAAATACAAATTTCAATTAAGTTTGATTGATGTGCCCAAAAATTACTAAAACTCCAATAAAAACCCAGCCAACCCCAATTCATACCTTTAGCCAATGACTTAATTTATGAGTACAAGCCTCCAGTACATGATCCTTCGCTTCTTCAAGTAGCTTTGCTCGAAGCTCTTTTCTTAAAACTGGGTAAAGCAGCTTTTCTAGTGCGAATTCAACACATTCTCCTCGAATGGTATTCCAGTCTTGCACATTTTTACTAAACTCGTCCTAACAAGCACAAAAAAGTAATTAGCATAAGTATTTAATAAGATAATAACTCATAACAAGGCGCTTGACTTTTCACTAAAATGGGATTATTATTACTTTATTGTAAAGCTGTTTGACTTCATCGACGTAATTTGGTGCCGTAATCCCTTTGATTTTCTCCCCAACTCCTATTGTTAGTAATTTGTCTTCTTCAGCTAAAACTAACTTCAAGAATTGATCTCCCGAAAGGTCTCTGACAGGTTTTTCTCGGACATATTTCATGCTGCAAATTATACAAATCCACAAGATATCTTTGTATGATTTGGATGATTAGTGTTTTTCTTTGTAAAGAAATACTCAAATTGGTTTCGTACCTGTAACATTGATGAGCTTCATCAATTTCTCTTTGACCTTTTTTCGTTGGAATTATATTTATCGCAGCTCGTTCGAAAAAGACCTCACGGACACTGAGTCTCACTAACGGCTCTCTGGATATCTGAGTAGCCACCATGAACTTTGAAGCTTTTAAGGCCTCGTCTTCAGTCTTCAAACGTCTATTAAAATCGACAATAAACTATTATACGGATCCAATTTTTAATAATATAATCAAATTGAATCTCTGAAATATTACTCAGTAAGGAACTCCTTTGCAGTTTCTATAGGATCCATGGGATACTGTTCCACTTCGTGCCGCTGGTAATTGTCTCGTAAATTTTCTGCAAACTTTTCTGGAGACAATCCGAACTTCTTGGCCAAACCATCTACTCCTAACTTTTTGCATAGGGCATAAGCGCCTCCTCCAATTTTTCTTTTGATAATACTTCCTTCATATTCCGGCTCCAGATCAAGATCTACTGATGGTGGTTCGTCAATTTCTTCCCCTTCAGCCGCTGCTGCAGCAGCTGCGGCTGCCATTTCTTTAGCTCTTATACGTTCAGCTATGCGTCTTTGTCGAAGTGCCTCTTTCATCAACGAAACTTCTTCAGAATAATATAAGCTGAACAGAAGATACATGTCTTTAAGCTCTTCAGCTGTCTTGATGGCTTTTATCCGATCTAAGTCATCTTCTGAGATTAATCGCATTGACTCCGATATAGGTTCATCGGCCTTGGCCATAATTAGATCCGTTTGATAATTTCTCATGTTTTTGAAAAGAGTTGTTAATCGCGTTTTTCGGGTGCGAAGCTGACAGTACCGAGCGTCCAGTCGATATATTTTCCAGAGATCGTTCATTCTTAAATCTGGTTCAACATATTCTTTACGATAAAATGCAATAAAAGGGACTTCTAGATGTTGGTTACGCATGAACTCTAACGCCTTCCTAATTTTGGCAATTATTTTAGGTTTTACTTCTTCTTGGACCTGGATAACAGATTTTTCTTCATGAATTCCGCTCACCAATGACTTCGCACCAGAGGGTTGCTGGTCCTTTGGTTCTTTTCCCCAATCATCCTCGTCTTCCCAGTTTTCGTCCCCCATTGGCACGACTGATTTTGTTACAGGAGGTGGTGGAACAGGAGCTTTGGACGCTTTATCCCAATCATCTTCCTCCCAATTCTCTTCACCTGCTCCGACTGTAGTTCCAACCTGAGTAGCTGCTGGAGCTGGAACAGCTGTTTGAGCATCCCAATCTTCATCCCAATTACTATCTTGGGTAGCGGAAGGACCATCGGATGATTTTTGTTTCTGTGCTTGCTGTGAAAAGTCCCGTTTACTAAAGGCTAGTTTAAAAATCCACTCAGACTCTTCATCAAGTTCCTCTTCCGTTGCTGGAACCACTGGAACACTACGTAATTGCATCCGCTCAGGAATATCCGTATTTCTGATTCGGTTATCTTCATCTGTAATCCCTGCTCTTTCAAGTTCATGTGGCTCATAAATCTCATAAATTGATTTAGTTTTTCTCTTCTTTCTCAACTGCTTTTTTGCTCTCCTACAGTAAAATTAATTTAAGTCTAGGTGAGAATTCAAAACTAAGCAGAACAAACAGAATATATTTATTTTTAAATCTCACCTTGCAGTTTGCTGTTCCTCGTTTTCATACTCATCCTCGTCTTCTTCGTCTGAATCGTGTAAACAAGAGAGAATCATTAGTTACGAGTCATGATTCTAAATGCACTCCATGACTTACAATTTATTACGCATTTCGTCTGAGAAATATAGGTACATGCTTAAGGGTTAAAAAAAACTAAGAACTATACCTTCTTCGTCGTAATATTCATCATCATATTTTTCAAACTCATCGTAGTCAAAATCTACGCCAAATATGTCCTGAGCTTCTTGTAAGTTTACGTCAGTGTAAATTGGTTTTCTTTTTCGCCTTTTCTCAGTTATCGGACGACCTTCATCGTCAACGATGAAATCATCTGTTTCAGAATATTCTCCTTCCGATTCTTCGGATGCATATGGCTCAGTTGTTTCTTCTCTTCGTACGGGTCTTTCTTCCTCCTTAACATTACCAACCGAGTTATTAATTATTGAGTCTATCATAAATTATCTTTCTATACACTATGATATTAAGTCAATACTTACATTATCTGATCCTTCAAACAACTGATTCGCAATCGCCTCTCGGTCGTCTCCTCGGTCTTGGGTATCTTCTACGTCTGATTCTTCTTCTTCCATCCTCTTAACTCGCTTAAATCTCTTCTATAAAAATTGAGCAAAACGTAAACACAATTAACTTTTACGTCTCCAAGTCTCTTGTATTGTCATAAAAAATCTACATAAACATTGAAATCATAAATAATTTACCCTCTGCACTTTAACACCCAAGTTTTCCTCAAGTAGATCGTAGTCTTCATCCTCCAGTCTATCGTCGAAATCATCCTCATCATCACTTTTCTTACGCTTTCTAGATCCATCTGATTCATTATCACTTTCATCTTCTTCTATAGGGTTGTCATCAATAAGGTCTTTTACAGCTTCTTCGTCATCTATTGAAAAAAAAGTCAAACTGCAATACACAATACGATCAATACAAATACTGCCTAAAGACTCCTACGGTCATATTCTTAATAGCTCACTCACACTTACGCTAATATAATTAACAAAGGGGTAAGTGTGAGTGCATCCTTAGCTCACCATTAAGAATATGGCCATTAATCTTTACGACCAGGCAAATTAAAAGGTACTGTCATTAATTTTCCCATGGGCGGTTACCATCATCATCCTCTTCTTCACTATCAATCTGCTTTTTCCGCTTTCCAGCAGTTTTTTGTTGCTTCCGAATGATCCCAATTTGTTCTTCCTCGTCCTCTCCGTCATTCTAAATTTCGAAAAACAATACAAAGTTATTTCAATAACATTTAAACATTAAAAAAACGAAGCATGGGTTTCAACGTCATACCTCTGACTCCTCCGCTTCAGAATCGACGAATTGAGACATTCTGACGGTTTCCCCGAGTTACCTCTCCACTGACCGTTTGTTCTTATTTTTCAGAGGGATGACCAGGCCGACAGTGCTCCCTAAGCACCTGCAAAGTACAAACTGAATGAAAATCCAAACATCACAGTACATTATAAATCGAATCCACCTAAAGATAATAAATAACACACTATATGTACTCGTGAATGGATTATTCTGAATTCTGACCAATATAGAATAAATTAAAAATCGTTCACAACGTATTTGACATTGAAGGAGTCAATCCACAATCAAATGTTACTAGGAAATAACGTTCTACGAACGCCATCACCAACCATAATTAAATTCAAAGTAACTTATAATAACTTCGTAGGACAGCGTTCAGAACACATTCTTAACCCTTTAACTCTCTATGTAATAACTTTTTATTCAAGTCGGCTTTAATTTTTAATTGATAAATTTAAAAAGAAAACGTCCGTACCTTTTTCGAACCCTATTGTACTAGTTTTTCTTAATTCTAACTATAATTAAAAATGCTAGTCCGTGGTGAATTATGTGGCTAACTAAATACCGTTGAAGAGTTTCTTGATCGAGTTGAAAATAGCGGATAAAGTAGCTTTTTTTGATGGATTGACTTGTATTCAACACCAGCGGGTTTTCGTTCACTGTCTCCAACTAAGTTTCATAGGGAGAACTGTCTGTCCATTTTCCATAGCTGCACTTGCTGTTTGTACTTTCCAACTTTCCCCATGAGTTTGGAGAACTCATAGAATAGATTATACTATTTCATAGACGGGCAAAATGGCCTGCCCCCATCCCCCTTTCCCCCAAAGGGATGGGGGCTCAGAGAGTTTTCAGTCAAATGGGGGATGAGGGCTCAGGAAACTTTCAGTGAAATTGGGGATGGTGGTAAAGGAGACTTTCAGTAAAATGGGGGGTGGGGAATCTGGGGGCAAATGGGGCTTTTAGTCAAAATAGATATGGGGGCAAAGGGGGCTTTCTATAGTATTTGTAGTCTGGTAAAAAGATGTTTGTCAAAAATGGGGGCAAAGGAGGATTTAGTCAAAAGGAGGATGGGTAGCAGGAGGCAACAGGAGATGGGGGCAAAGGGGGCTTTCAGTCAAAATGGGGATGTGGGCGAAGGGGCACCCAAAACCCCCGTATATGATTCTATTATGCAAGTTTAACTCATTCTAATTTGTCTCATTCTCTCAACACTAGCTCTGAGCCCTTTTCTCGGTGTACTGTGTGCTTCCAACGCGCAGAAAACTGACAGACAAGTCGGTTCCATGCGCTGCTGAATCATAGAAGCGCATGTTGCGGATAAGGTACAGCATATATGGGACTAAAATTATGTTCATTATCAGTCAGTATTTAAAATTGTTTAGAAAATGCCATAAGCAATATCGACCGGACACTCCTCGTCCTCGACACTAGGTAGTGGCAGTGGCCTACTTTAACGTAATGGAATCATTTCTTTTTTATATTCACATTATTTTTGTTAATATAAAAAGTAGTGCAGAAACGTTTAGACTAATCTTTATCTAAAGAAAAGATGGGAAATGGAAACCCAAGAATCAGGGATGGGTAAATAAGAGCTGTAAATTTTATTTTTCAATTTTTCCTATTTACATGTTAACTTGCTACAACGATTTCTAATCTACAATTAACAAAGCCTGAAAATGCTGATAACCGTAAAACCCATAAACTGTCAACTTTAATCCATTATTTTACATTAAATTTTTTTCTCTTGGTGACATGCAAGAAAAAGTCTACACGAGAGAATAATATTATGTATGCTATGACGATGGTCTACATTCAAAAGAATTTGTGCAAATTTTAAAAAGATAGCTCAGGAAAAAGAGCTTCGGACTCAACGCTTCCGGGTGAATCCCAGGAATCGTATGGATATGAGTTCATGAGAGGATTGAAATCTTCAAGTTTGGGTTTTACATCATCCGTAAATTTTTCTGTAGGAATGTAAGGTGTTTCCTGAGGAGATACAGTTAAGTTTTCGTAGTCATAATCTTGGAAAATATCAGATAACATTTGGAAATCAGGCTCTGTTAAAGGTAGGGTATCGATGTTGGGGTTAACACTTTCTTGTGATGGTGTGGTGACAGACTGAAGCTCAGAGTGTAAGGAATTGGCTGAAACGGAGTCTTCTTGCTTATGCTCTTCTAGCCCGGATCCATGATCCCGATTGGCTCCATTGATTTGATCTTTTGTAACCATTGAAGAAATAGCTGGCTCTGAAGAAATGACTTCTTCGAGTCCTGTTGAGAGCTGATTGCTTGGACTGAGGATCTGTTGAGTGAAGTCTTCAAGAGCTTGGATGAGTTCTGGTGCATCCAAATCCATTGAAAACATGTCCATAGAAGTAGAATGCATGAGAAGTTTTTCAACAGCTCCGGTCCCTTCGGCAGAGGGACAGTGCGGGGCACTGCAGGCTCCAAGGAACTGCTGAGACTTCTTTCAGAATTTCCACCTGGACAGGATGGACTTGATTTTTCGAACTCGACTTTCACTTGTACAGATTTGGACTTTTTCGTTTCTTCTTCGTAATCCTTCAACAATTTGGAAAGGCGTTCATTTTCCTCCGTGAGTTTGTAGCACTTGCTATTTAAGGTACTGTTTTGCTTTTTCAGATTTTCGTTCTAAAACAATGAAAAACACGGTTACTACTCATTCACAGAAATTGCAATGATAATATAATGTTAAATAAAGTAAAAAGGGAAATCCTTACCGAGACGACAAGATTTTTTATAGTGACCTCCTGCTGTGACATCATTGCTTTTTGCCTGTCCCTTGCGCTCTGGGCTGAGATACGGTTCATCATTTTACGATGCTGAGCCTTTTCTTCTGAGCTGAGATGGTCCAACTTGGCCCTCTTCCTTGGTCTTGAATCAGAGGGCATGTCATCAAGAGAGCCTACAGACGAGGAGGTGGTCACTTCGATAAAGCTATCATCCATGGTCACGATATTTGAGATATTTCCGACGACACTGAGAACCTCGATCATATCGTCAGTGGATTTTGGAATCAGAGGCTCCTTTCTATTCCTGACGTGTTGCACGTAAATCATGAGTGATATTTTCTGAAATACAAATAGTGATCGATTACCAGCTTGTTATTTAATGCCCCTATCATCACCAAACCTATCCAGAAGTTAAAGGCCAAGAGGGCTAAAAAGCAAATAATGTAATATCTATTGTGATAAATTTGTAATTTTGACTTACGGTGTTTTGACTTTGTCTCGGCGACACACAACTAGCTCAACGGTGTTATTACAAATGATGATCATTTTAAGTCGACAAAAGAACTTTTAACACTTTTTACTCCATCTTGATGGCTAGATTATTTGCTAGGCTCTTCTGTTCACTTCACACTCGTCACTTCAGTACTCTTAACTGTGCTTCCAAAAGGAGTGATGCAACATTCCCAAAGGGTTACTTTGGCTTAGCACACTTGGACTTCTCTCATTGGTTCATCGTATTGACGTCAGCATCAAAACCCAACCCACCTTCAATTTCTATTCAATAACAAACACAGATTTACCACTTAACGTAAGTAGAAGTAGTAACTATAGCTAGAGTAGACGATACTTTACAGTCCGATTTCCCATAGTTGATCAAAATAAATGAACCCACTCTAATCAACTTTTAGGAACGCTTAGCCCGACAGGTAGGAAGGAAGCATAATGAAATGGCAATGAAATAATAATGACGCATAATGAAATGACCGTATACATAGGATGAATTATTTACACATTTAAATTCCCAATATAGGCCTCAGCGACCGATTGAACTATACTCTCGAGCAAAGTTCATGAAACCCATCATAAAACATACAGTATTTGAAGTTTCTTGAAGGCTTGAAGGGGAGTTTTTCTAATATGCTAATGCATGGACCTTTTGTGACGAATAGAAAGGCGAATGATATTCTAAAATTCAGAATCGAGGTGAATTTAGAATCTAAATATTGATAGTAATATTTTATTACATATTCTTATTCTCTTTTGCATATTCTCTACCTCTACCTCTCTACCAGCGATAATTATCCGTATAAACGAGGGTGAACTGGAAAGAGCTTTCCTTGAACATGCGGACTTTATATTTTTTACCAATGTAGCAATCGAAACCATGTATATTTTGAACAATTTTTATTGATTATTGATCTATCGATTATAAATGGATGGAACAATTTATCATTTAAGCAATCGTTCCGCCTGGCATACTTTCATAAACTGTTTAGTAAAATTTTGCATGGACGCTCATTTATATTTATTTATAAAGGTTAAATTTATAGTTTCAAGATAATCTCTGCCCTACTAATTACTAAGATATGCATTAAAAAACACTACACTTGAAAAAGCTTGTTTTCGTTGAAACTTGAAACTCTCATTACTGATTATAAGATCATGTGAACTACAAGCGTAGTTTGCGTCATACTTGTAGCAAAAATCTGATTCAGAAAATAACATGGGTTACTCATCATTTCATGACTGCATCATCGTTGCAAGGTTACAATTATGCTTATACTTTAATGTCTTTAATAATGAATTCTAGGTTATTTATAATACTGAATCAACGGAAAAATAAGATATAAAGTTATTGCGTTATGGTTCTGTAAATATATCTTCAATATAGCAATCATGGTGAAGCACTTTCATTTATCTAAATACTGATTGTGGAATTGACAACATATTTCTTGTTCTATGCCGACAATGTTACTGGTGACTGGTAACAATGTAATAATTATTATGTTACTTCATGGTTTAATTTTTTATTGGAAAATAGCTCATTTCCTTGACTAAAAACAAAGACTAAAAAATTCAAAACCGTTAAGCCGTCTATGAGTTCCGACGAGTTCTGTTTTAAAAACATTACGTCTAAAATAACCGTCCCCCGCATATTGAGATCGTTCCAACCTTCCAACAATCGAGATAGCGAGGAAAACACAACTAAGATGATGGCTGAGAATTTAGAATACGTCAAATAACTAAACCGGTCTAGTAAATAACTAAGTTGGGGAAACGCTTGAACCTAGTAGTAGAAATAAATACGGAGTTAAATTACAGATGTGGTTTAAGTTTTGATAAAATAGATTTCTCAAGGTGGTACATCTTAAATCTATGCATGTAACATAGATTCATAGATTCTCTATAGTATATCAATAAGATAAATGGTCAAGTTCAAGCTTAAATAATTTTGCGCGTAATCGCTTTTTATTTATTCCATTAATTGTTTCAATATTCTTATTTAATTACTCCAATCTTTAAACTATAGCAGGTAAGTACATTGTTCAAAACAGATACTTCCATTCTCATGTGGTAAAGCTTTGGATTTAAATTGGGGAGTAAAGGGTTGTTGGCGAACAGGCGTTTTGGTGTGCTAAGAAATAACGCTATCAGACTTCAGTGCTCCCAAGTTTTGGATTTACATCTGAGTCTTCATAGATGAGAACCGCCGATTTTGACGGGCTCATGCGTTATTTAAAAGCATGAAAAATAGTGTGCTAACGAGTAAACAAGAAGTTAATCTTATTCATTCCCAGCACTACGTTTAACCTCAGCAACCAGTCTTCATAGCACTTTTACCGGAAGACTTCGTGATTTCCATTGTAGTGAAGACCTGGAAATTCAAACCGTTATTAAGGTTAAGAATTTATTGAAAATCGAAGCATTGGGGAATTTAATTAACTCACCTCTGCTGTTGTAGGATGAATTCCAATGAGTGAATTAAAATCATTTTTGGTTGCACCCAACCGAATTCCTAAGCCAAACCCTTGAGTCACTTCACCAGCATTTGGCCCCAAATAGTGAAAACCAATCACTCGCTCCTGTTTACACAATCACTTATAGTTTTATAAAGATAATTTTTTCAACAATAGATTTTAAAGACGCATAAATGGGTCGTACGTTATCGGACTTTAAGCAGACTAATTTAGTGTAGGACTTGTTCTCATCCCTCTTGGGAAGGGCACATTCTAAGGGCTGAAAGTTTGTATGATATACTTCTATGTTTTCAGGCCCATGTTTGGCAATTGCAGCTTCTTCAGAGAGGCCAATACAGCCGTATTCCAGGGGTGTGAAGACTGTCGTGGGAACATTGACATAATCCATCAAAACCGTTGAATTTGCGTAAAGCCTCTGTAAGAATTTATTATTTTTAAAAAAACATGGAAATATACTCGAAGGCATATCCTTTATATGAGACCATACCCTAGCAAGTAAAATACCAGCATTTATCGCAACTGGAGTCAATTCAGGCCTGCCTTCTGCAACATCTCCAATGGCAAAAATATGATTTGCCGAGCTTTGATCCGCTTCATTTGTGTAAATTTTTCCAGTTCTAGAAAAACATACATTTGTGAGTCATTAAAAATTTAAGAATTAAATCTCAAAATTCACTGGGGTTCAATTAGTAGTACTTGGAATTTATTTTCACTCCAGCATTTTCCAACTTAAGATCTGCCGTGCAGGGATCTCTTCCAATAGCAAGAACGACAGTATTAACCTCGATTTCCATTACTCCCTCCCCATCAGTCTCTTTAGCAGTTACTAACAATCTAGGAGGGGTTGTATCCTCAAGTTTAACGACAGAGGTTGGTACCCAACCTCTAAGAAACTTAACTCCGTGTGATTCCATGTGTTCACCAGCCATTTCCGCGATTTGTTGATCAAAACCTCTTAAAAATATTGAGCGCACCTGAAAATTGAGTAAAATACTATCGAATTTGTAGCTTAATTTAAAAATTAAGTTTCATCGACGATTTAAGGGAACCGCATACCATCACGGTTGTTTCGATTCCCACACCAGCTAGAAATCCAGCACATTCAAGGGCAATGTATGAAGCTCCGATGCACAAAGTTTTGCCTGGATTGTGCGGAAGAGAGAATAGATCATCCGAAGTAATGCAAAATTCACGAGCTCCAGGAATGTCAGGATAGCGCGGTCGTCCACCAACGGCAACAATGAATTCTTTCGAAGTTAATGTCTGTGTCTTGCCTTTCTTGTTTTGGGTCTAATAAAATATTAAATATTTACAAACAATCATACTTCAGCTTAATTTTATTTGGCTATAATTTACAAACCGAAAGAGTGTGTTCGTCAACAAACTCAGCAAACTCATTTAGGTATGTAACCTTAGCATCTTTTAAGGCAACCCGATAGCCCCAGTTTAAAGACATTATGTAGTTTTGAATGGCTTCTACCATGGCAGCCCAATCATGAGTGTCTTTAAAAAATTTCAACAGTTTAAATCCCCAAATAACAATGTGTGACACTGACAAAACATATTGGCATCTAGTTTTGTTGATGAAAAACTTACTTTGTTCAGGAACTTTCCATCCAAACGATACAGCATCAGAAATCGCTTGCCCAAGCAAAGCACTTTGATGCATTAGTTTCTTGGGGATACAGCCTACATTGACACATGTTCCTCCAAGTCCCCAAGCCGTGCCAATTGGAGTAGGTTTCACAAAATCGCACACAGCTACTTTCTTTCCCAGTTTCGAAGCTTCCTAAAGTTTAATTTAAATTAATGTAAAGAGGATGAATTGAACTAAAATTGTAGGAAAAATTTAAAGAAAACTTTCAAATTTACCTTGGATGCAGCTAATCCCCCTGAGCCCCCGCCAATTACAATGAGGTCGTAGTCGTATGAATGTGTATCGTTGGAATTCGTTTCCATCCCTTCACCCTTTAACAATGACAATAAGCCATACTTTTGATGAGCCTTAAAAGTATCATCACAACCTCCTACGTGTTTTTCATTAATGAAAACATTAGGAACGGTTCCCATTCCAGTTTTCTCCTTCAGTGTGCTTTGAAGAAGGCCTGCTTCCTCTGTAAAAAAAAATACAATTTTGCAATCTTATGTGCAAACATGAAATACTTACGTCTTTTGTCAGATCAATCTGCAACGCATCGAGGGGGTGTATATCACTACAGTACCCGCTAGCACTCAATCCCATACTGAATAATGTGTAGAGGTAATTAACACATTCGAAAACGCTTTTTTAAACTTAATGTTTAAAAAATATAAAACTTATACATCCTACACTTAATCCAATGAAAAGGAAATTGAACTGGAGCACATACTATCAACTACCCCAACAGAGTTCAACTGAACGAAATAAAACATATCGATCCTATCCTGTTCGTTTAGATTCATTGATTTTAGCATAAAATACACATTTACCTTCACCTCATCCCATTTCCCTCACGTTTAGCTCTAACCTCATCTTAGTGCCCCAGAAATCCAACAATTTAATTGAATTTACAATACAAAATAACAACTTATATAACTCAAATAGTTAAGTGTCGGTGAAATTCAGTACCTGCATCGATTTCATCCAGCTCGAACGTGTGGTACTGGATAGACAAATCCGAGAATAAACTCTTAACCTGTAATGCAAAAACCAATGCGTCTTCTACATTATTTTGTTATTATGTTTTTTTTAGATCACTAGGATCTCGATAAAGTATTTGTATTATAATACTTCCTCGTTATTAGAAAATTATTAAAACTACTAGATCACATCATGTAGCTATTGTTATAAGTTACAGTCATAACTGTATCACATTTCCTACCAAGGAATGAGCTAGGACACAGTTTGGATCAGATGGAACCTGAGATAGCATGTTATGTGACCCTAAAATTCTATGCTGGCCCCAAATGTTAATATTTAAATGGGGATCAGACGGACTCGGTAAATTCGTACCGGAAAATACAAACCCGGAAAATTCATACCCGGTAAATACATACCCATGGTAAATTCGTTCCCGGAAAATCCATACCCGGAAAATTCATAACCGTGGTAAATTCGTACCGATAAATATGTACCGATGAATATGCATTAATACAGTATCCATTAGGTACTAACAAATTATATAAAATTTGGAATACATTTAGTTACCTTAAATTTGGGTTTTGCTT
>JAQFYM010004270.1:0-16002 GCA_034694785.1 Agrenia bidenticulata | reverse complement strand
AATTCCGTTTTCTTATCTATTGGTAGCAAAATACAACAGTTGTATTTTGCTACTTCTGTTGTATTTCGCTACCCGTAGAGATGCAAATAAACAATGAAAAAAATAACTACAAAAACGCATATGTGCAAAATTTTATGATTTATACAATGCAGCCATGGATATTACTTGAAATGTATTTTTCGGCATTTATAGACTTTTTTTCATTTTTGCTCGAATTTTGAAATTTTGGTTTAATCTGCATATTTTACGTCAGAAACACTTTTTTTGTTGTTGGATTTTGGGTTTCGTACTTTTTTTGCGATATTTGTGTAAAATCGCATTTCTTTTTCCTTTTAAGGAAATAAAAAAAGCTGCACAAAGTTGGAAATTTTGCAAAAACAGTCTAAATGATCTTTGTGTTCACGGTAATGTTTTTTTTTATTTTTTTTTATGTATTTATGTAAGGTTGCAAAATACAACAGGGGCAGCAAAATACAACGGGTAGCAAAATACAACAGTACACCGGGATTACGGATCCCGGGATCCGGTTTTCATCAGGATTTAATAAATCCCGAATCCCGGGATTTAGAATTTTTGTAAACGGGATAAATAAAAAGTACAACATAATAAATTTTTTATGCGCCTTATAAATTGCATACCCAAAATCAAAGCTTTGTTTTTGTGTTTTCTTGTATGCATCCTTATTAAAATTTTAGCAAGCGAAACAAAATGTATGTAAATGTAAGATATTTACGCAGAGTCTCACACTTAAAAAAAATCATATATTGCAACATTAGAACATTTTTTTTTATAAAAATGCTCTTTAAAAATTAATGTTATAAACGCAACCATTCAGATTTTTTACTTTATCATTATAACCCTTTTTTCACAAAACAAACACCAAGCATTAACAAAAACTATCATATGCATTTCGATGTGCTTAGAGTGCACAAACATTGTTCGATTTTTGTGTAAGTCGTAGACCAAAGGCTGAAGATCATGCTATTTTTCGTAACTTAGGCATCGGTGAAGAAACTGTAGATACTTCACCTATATTTCCGTAAGAAAATTTTTAAGTATTATTTAAACCAACTTTATAAAAATTCTTGCATTTTTTTACAGTTTGTTTTGTAATTAAAAAAAATTACATTTTTTTATTTTTTTTTCTACAAATTATAGACTTTTATTGACTATTTTTATTCCGAAAAACACTGGGATCCCGGAATTAAATATTTTACGTATATCGGTTTACGGGATCCGTAAAAAAGTAATCCTTTGCACTCTCTACTGGGGCCACATTTTTTTTTGTCCCGGTGTAGCGTGGTACGTGAACCCTCGTGGTACTTTTACCCCAACCCCAAAATAAAATGATCTTAAAAATTAAAAATAAACGAAATACGTCTTTTTTCTTGCATTTTTATGTATTTTATTCTTATCATTCTTTCTTCTTGTAATATCTTAAAAAATCAAAAATGGATGTTTTTTGACGTATGCGTTAAAAATGATTAAAATCAGTTTGTAAACTTTATTTTATGTCGTTTTCGTAGTATTTTAATATTTGAATTTTTTTTCTTAAAAATCATAAATTTAAAAATTTTACCTGTAAGAAATATTATTTTAGAAATTTGAAAAATATGACTACCTAATTTTTCAACATTATCGTTTTTCATTTTTACGTTTTTCTTTTAAATTCTTTCTGAGGGGTAAAAGTACCACGATGGAGAAAAATACTATTGTGGTACTTTTAACCCTTTTGTCTAAAAATTTTGTCTCTTTTTAGAAATCGCTTTTAGACATAAAAAAGATCAACATCGATATACAAATTCTTATAACACAGTAAATGCTCCAATTAAAGTGACTTTACGTGGTGTTTTTATTTTTAAAGGCATTTATTACAAGGCATTCAAACATTAGGTTTACCAGGAAAAAAGTAAATGTATTATCTATAAAAAGCAATTATTTCTAGTAATGCATTCTATACAGAGTTTTTCTAGTAAATTTATCATAAAAATCATAACAATCATTAGAAGAAAATTGGAATTAGAAGTGTACACTATTAGAACTATTTATACAAGGTTTTAAGTTAGTGAATTTTAATTGAACTCATATTATTTTAGTGAAACTCAAATAATAAAAAAAAACGCATTGGAAGCCAAAAGAAATCATTTTTTTACGCTGTTTACTGGCTTTTAAACTACATTAACACCTAAATTTATGCGCATAATTAACATATGCATGTTAATCATATCATAAGGCTTGGCTATTTCAGCTCGATAAGTGCGTAAAAGTTTTTAAACTGAGTTACACCTAAATAAACATAAGTTTAACCAAAGTAAAGTTTTTAAATTTAGTCTATATAGTTGCAATGATTTACAGTTTTAATTCCGATTTTTATCTAATGATTGTTTGTATTATTTTTATACCATGTAACAGGGTTATTCTGTAAAGAATGCAACTACTAAAAATATTTGCAATACATAGATAATAAATTTACTTTATTCCTGGTAACCTAATGTTTAAAAGCCTTGTAAAAAATACCTTACAAAAAAAATTATAACACCGCGTTAAGTCATTTTATTACAGCATTTGATGTGTTTATAGCATGTGTATATCGATTAAGGACTTTTTTTATGTCATAAAGCGATTGCAAAAAAGAGTCTAAAATTTTAGACAAAAAGTTAACAGTAACACAATAAAATATGTCTCCTTCGTAAGTATTTTACCCCTCAGAAAGAACCTAAAAGAGAAACGCAAAAACACAAAACGTGCATTTAACAAAAATAGGTATACATATTTGTCAAATTTTAAAAATATCAGTTTTTTTAGTTAAAATTTTATAATTTAACATTTTTATGAGTAAACGTCAAAATAAAAATACTACGGATAACGTCATAAAACATAGTTGATAATCTATATTTACGGTTTTTTAACGCATAATTCGAAAAACATGCATTTTTTGATTTTTAAAGATAGTACAAGAGATAAGAAAGAATAGAGTGTAATATAAAAATTTAACGAACAAAACTAAGTATTTTTCATTCTTTATTTACCTAATTCAGAATTAATTTAGGTGTGGGGTAAAAGACCCACAAGTGGTAAAAGTACCAATCTACACCAGGGCCCACAATGCTTGCTTCGGCCTTGCCTACATGTAGTGTTGTAGGTGTTTTAAGTAGGGCCTGGATAAATATAGAATGTCTACATTTTTTTCAAACCCTATATAACAAGAGGTTAATTCAAACCCCCATATTTAAATATATGGTAACAAGACATGTTTGCATTACTTTAAAAAAACGAAAAAGCCTATTTTACTGTGATATGCAATAAAATTAATATTCGTCGATTTAAAAAGAAAAAAAAAATTAGACACAAAATAAAAAGTAAAAATACGAATAATTACAAAATAAAATATATTACAAAAACTTATAAAAAAATTTATCGAAGTTAGTTGTTTCTACCAATACGCTTTTTTAAGGGGAACAATTTAATAATTTTTTAAATTAACTTTATTGTATGTATGTCTTCTAGTATGCCACTGGTAGTATTATAGTATTTTTAAAACCCCTGAAAACTTTTGCGATTTATACATACATGACCGGATAAAATTTTTGCTTATCAGATTTACCAGCGGATAGGTTTACTTGCATTTTTTACCAGCTAATACTTTTTATGTTTGTGCTTATTATTGTCTATCTTATTACTGCATTCTGCTTCCACGTTCGAATTACAAACCATACAACAATTAGCAATACGTTTAGAATCGTAACGCTCATAATCACACACAGAATACTAAAAGTACCCCATACACAGTTTTACTTAAAATGGCTATAAAAAATGCATTTATTGTATTTTTGGAGTAGTATTTTATATATTTGCCTTTTGAGAAAAGCTTATTACATCATATTAAATTTTTTTGTATTTTTGTCAGTCTTAGTTTTTATTTTAGCCAACAGATGCACAATTGACAGTGCTTTTACTGCTTTTATGCAAATAAATGTTTATTCTGGTTTTTTTGAACATAATATTCGTAAATTAGCCACATACAGCGTTCTATAGACTTCAAAAGTTTTACTTATACAATTTAAGCATTTTAAATGGCTTTTACCCTTTACATACTAGCAGATGCGTTTAATATTACCCTATATCAACAATATTTAAAACCAATATATACACTAAAAAACAATAAGAAAAACAATGCAGTAACCTTATTTTATTTAGGCAATAGTTTTGCGCCTTCTTTAATCTTTTAAAATTTTTATAAAAGCATGAAAAAAAACTGGGATACCTTTTCAGTTCATAAAAAATTATTGGTATTTTCTTAAAAAATTGCTTTGAGTGCTATTCTTTGTTAGTTTCGTAATTCTTAGGTCCCTCTGTATATATTTTTAGTATTATATAAAAATTAAAAATTGTAATTAATACCCCACTTTTATCCAAAAATCTAACTTTTAATTATGCTAACCATACCTTCGCATGTACATTTTAATAGTAATGTATACGTTCTGTGTAATTTTTAAAATTAAAAAATAAATAAAATATTGTAATCATTACTCCCCTTTTGTACATAAATAAATATAAAAAGTAAGTAATTATATATCTTAACTTCGCATGTAGTGTTTTAATAGCTTAGTTCTCCTCTTTGGAATTTTTAGAATTTTTTCAAATAAAAGAAATATTGTCATTAATACTAATCTTTTATACAAAAAAAAGTTATAACTACGTAAAAATGTATTATACTCCGTATGCGAGTACTTTTAGCTTTGTGCCCCTTTGTGAAATTTTTAGAATTAAAAAAAAATATATAAATATTGTAAAAAATACTTCCTTTTAAGTTACAAAAAGGTATAAAAATCATGTATAAATGTATTCGGCTCTCGTGTGTAGTGTTGCAATAGCTTGGTTCCCCTCCGTTCAAATTTTATGAACTCACTATAAAAAAAAATATTGTAAGGAATACTATACTTTTAAAAAATGCAGAAAAATCACGGTAATATGTACTGGACCTATGTATGTAGTGTTTTAAAAGCTTTTTTTCCTCTGTTGTAATTTTTATAATTAAATAAAAATAAATAAAATATTTTAAGTAAAACGCCTTTCTAAAAAAAAAAAAAAGATGAAACATGTAATTATGTATAATTTCGTCGTATGTAGTGTTTAAATGGCTTTTTTCCCTTTTTACTTTTTATATAATCGAATAAAAATAAATAAAATTGTTTAATTATTACGCCCGTTTATCTAACAAGTAAACCAATAAGCACAACAATAAACATGTCGCAAATCTTGTGAGTTGTGTCTTAATAGCTTAGTCTCCTCTGTTTGAATTTTTAGAATTCAATAAAGAAAATTAAATACTGTAATTAATACTTGGCTTTTTGCCAAAAAAAAAATATTAAAAATAAACACATATTTATACGGCTTTTGTATACAGTGTTTGACTGGCTTGGTTCTCGCGTTTTGCAATTTTTAGAGTTTGTTTTAAATAAATGAAATATTTACAATAATACTCCCCTTTTATGACAAAATAAAAACAATTACGTAATTACGTATTATACTTCTGTGTGTGTTGTCCCAATAGCCTGGTTCTCTCTGTTGTAATTTTTAGAATATAAGTAAAAAATAAAATATTGTAATGAATCTTTCCCATTTTGCCAAAACAATATAATACTGAAAATCATGTGAATATGTTGTATACCTGCGTATGAAGTGTTGCCATAGTTAGTCCTCTCTGTGTAATTTTTAGACTTTAATATAAATAATTGAAATATTTTAATTAATACTCAGCTTTTTGCCAAAAAAAATAATAATAACGGTTTTACCTATTGAAGCTTCGTATGTAGTGTTATAATAGCTTTGTTGTCTCTGCTGTACTTTTGAGAATTTATTTACAATAAAAAAAAATACTTTAATGAAAACTCTTCTTTTATCCGGAAAAAAACTTAGTAAAATGACGTAACTATACTTTCGAATTTTGTGTGTGGTGTCTAAAAGCAAGGTCTTCTCTCTTTTAATTTGAGTAAATCAATAAAAAACAAAATAATGTAATAATACTCCGCTTTTTGCAAAAAAAAAGTATAGAAGTTACGTACATATGTATTATACTTTTGTTTAGTGTTTTATAAACGAGGTTCACTCTGTCTTTTTTTTACGTATTTATTAAAGGTAAATAAAATATTTTAATTGATACGTGCCTTTGATCCAAAAAAATATACAAATCCAAACATTATGTATTCGACCCTCGTATGTAGTGTCATATAAGCTTGTCTCTTCATATTTGAATTTTTAGCATTTAATAAAAAAAATAAATATTGTAATTAATACACCCCTTTTTGCCTCAAAAAATTACAAAAAAACACGTAATTGCGTAAAATATCTTCGTATACTTGTTTCGTAATAGCTTGGTTCCTCTTTCTGTTTTTTTTAATATAATAAACATAAATATATTATTTTAAACAATACGTCCCTTTTATTTACAAGAAGTATAAAAAAAAATTACTTTTCTATCTATACTTCCGTCTTTTGTAGTGTTTTAAAAGCTCCACGATCCCTTGTGATTTTTAAAATCTGTTAAAAAAAAAGTTATTAATAGTCAATTACATAGCAACTACAAAAAAAATAACAGTAAGCTTACATTTCAGGTACTTATACTATATTTTAAGATTGAGAATAAAAAAGATAAAAGTTACTAATCAAGTTATATAGAAAAAATTTAAATGCTTCATTTTATTGAATTTACAGGACTAAAAAACTAATCGATTGTTGACATGGGTTATTTTCAATTGGGTCAAAGTCTTGATATCTTTTTATTTTGTGCAGTATAAACTCGTTTTCTTCTTCTAGGCAAGCTTAAAAATATTATTCGCGACCATTCTATTCATTCATCTCTTGAATTTCTACAACAGTTTTAGCAATTTGATAAGAAACTACCTGTTTTTTTATCATTCGCTTTTTTTTTTTGATATAATAATACTTCGGCTTTTTTTTTTGTTTTGCCTCGTAAGATGCTAAAGTGATTCTAAATGGTTTTGTTGTAAAAAGCGCATATATTACATATCCAGTTCATTACTACAGCAAAAAATTTAAATGTCAGAGCGTCCTGTTTACTGCGCAATAAAATTATATGATTTCAACAGTTTTCGTTTTTGGATATAGTTACAAGTGGTAAGCCACATATAAGTTCCAAAATATACATAAAATATATATAAGTACTATAAAGAGCTGCTAGTCCTAGATTTTGTTTTTTTTTCTATGACCTGACCAAAATGAAAAACCTAACAACCAGTTATATTACAGTAAGGAAATAAACGTTCTTGTTGAATTAAATGCTGCGACTTCAAACTCAATCTGTACTGATGTCGGTAAAAAATATTCCAAAAACTACATGAGTGGATCTTAAAATTTCAAACACCAAAGTATAACTCGCTCTTTTTCGTCCATCAAAAAAAACAAAAAAAAAGGAAATGAGCAGCCGTTAAAGTCTTAATGCATTTTGCTTGTGTGTTTCAAATATATCTGAGGATGTCTTTAAGGTTGGATTCATATAATTTGTCTTACTGGTTGTTTTAGTAAATCTTGATATAAACCCGATTTCATCATCCATTAAAAATTAAACCGGCGGTAACCCATAGTAGATTAAAAAGTAACATTTTTTGGCATCGTGAATAAAACTGGGTCAAACTTATTTTTCATTTAGCATAAATTACGTCTTTACGGTGTGCATCCTGTTTCCATCTACTTTTATTTGCCTTCATAGAACTAAATTATAAACCGATAATCGCTAGATCTATCCCGGTCATATTGCATACTTAACTGTCTTATTAAAGCGCAAAATAAAATATTGGCTATAGCCTGACAAGAATTTGCTACATATTTCTTTGTGTTTGCTCGTAATTAAATATTATCTACATTTATTAATTGGTTTGATAGGTTTTGTTGACCACCGATTAAGGACCGAAAAAAATACTATTTTTTGGAGTAAAAATAGATAACAGTAAATAAAAGGTGATTTATAAAAATAAAAAATAAGCAAATGGTTTATATTTTATGTTATTATTATGTTTAAAGAATAATAAGGCCGGCATAGTCTCAACTGATAAACTTGGGCGAAAATCTTTTTAAATATGGCGATAGCTAGTAAAAATCTTTCAAACCACGAAGAAGAAAGAGAACAGTAATTATAACATCTTTTATGTTTTTTTGTTTAGTTACATTGTTATACATTGTACAATTTGCTATATTCATATCTAGGATTTACCTCAAATATTTTAGAAAACTTTTCTCGAGCTTAATAATTAGTAATACTTTTCTAATCTTTTCAATTTTTGCTGCCTGATCAAACACCTTCAATTCATTACCCTCTATATTTTTGATAGCTAAGTTTATATGCTTGTAATCATATAAGGAGCAAATTTGATCCACAAATATTTTTACTTAAATATAGTCAATAAGGGTGTATTAATATTGTGAACGCAGAAATATTACTATTAGGCTATAATTCTATCAGATAATACAATATAGATCAATACGTCTTTTAGCGGGTATCAATAGGCAAGGCGAAAAATGATGCACCTATATGTTTGAAAAATATAGATCTTTTTCTTTTATTTCGACAATATTTATTTTTAAACAGCACTTCAAATCGTCCACAAGTATCATAACAGTATCTAAAACATGTACTGAAAGTATGCAAGTCATGGCATATGCATGAAAATGTATCAAATCAGAATATATCTTCTTGAAATCGTTTCCAGTTTTAAGGTAGTATGATGCTTTTTCTGATATCAAAATTAGAAATTGTTTATATTTTTTGTCTCACCAAGAACTTTTGTCACTACAGGATTTATTTAATTTGTTATCGATGCGGCTATACATTTCTCAAGCTCTACAGTGTTTATCAAAATGGACTTTCAGAACTAAATTCACTCAACTTTCTGATATAATGTTTAAAATCTTTTAAGAACGAAGGTACGAAGTTTTGTATAACATTATATAAAATACTATGTTTGCAAAATCTTTTTATATTTAATTAATTGTAGTACCTTAATATTCATTAACCCTTATATTTCTCACCCTTATTTTCTATTCGAAATAAGCTAAAATTTTAATATTTAAAATACAACCATTCATTTCAAAGATCACAATTAAATATTACCATTACATAAAATATAAGAAAGGAAAAAGATAGCTAAAAATCTATATTCTGGTCAAAATAATCTAAAAAAATACATTTCAACTAATAAATTTAGAAATTCAATGTTACATTTTATTTAGACGCACATCAAATATACAAATAATAAAAATAAATAATAAGGTAAACATATAAATAAATAAAAAGGTAAACATAAAATAATAGGCAATTTTTAATATTTCGGGTTTTCTTCCAGCCTCCACTAAGCGAATAAAATCATCAAAAAGCCTGAAAGACTTGCACAAGAGCTAAAATAAAGCATTTGTACTAAAATCGGATGCTTAATGCTTTTTTTTTTATATATATGGAAATTTATCTTTTTCATTCTTTTCTTCTATACTCTATATATATCATTTTGTATAGGGTGTAGAATGTATGGTAAATAAAAACTACTTCAATGCATACATTATTTTAAATCACTCATTTATTATTTCTCGTTTGTATTATTTGTCATTTTTTACATCCTTTAGATCTTAATCTTCTTATATTTCTTTTATTTCATCCTTCTATGGGTTATAAAATTTTAAAGAAAAGCAATTATCCGCAATAAAAAATTGCGACTTGCAAATTATGGCAAAATAAGAAAAAAAATAATGACAATCAAATTATAAGTAAATTTAAATAAAGGGTTAAGCACAGTTTTCCGGTAATATGATTCTGAATAAATGGACAAATTTATAACTTACGAAAAGAAACCATGTAATCTTTTCTTAATTAATTTGTTTTTTGATAATACGAAATTAACTTCCATTTAATAAATCCATACAACACTTTTCATTTTTATTTGTTCTACTTGCATTGTTTGGTTCCAAATCAACAGCGGTAATAATGTAGCATGTTTACTGCGTTTCAAAGTTTTAATATGCTGCTCTGCAATATACATTCCATTTTTCAGATTACACTTTATAAAACCTTTACAACAAATACAATAAATTTTAATTTTAGCTACATAAATCACCAATAATCAGCGTGACATGCATTTTGTATACCATAATTTTTCACGCTTTCATTTTTTGGTCACTATGGTGGTTGTAGTTTTGTATCATCAAATGAACTTTTTCCATTGATGTGCTTTTATTAGTTATGTTTAAAATATCAAGGTAAAAGTGTGTTTATTTAGACTGTAATTGCTATCCATCGTCTCTTCTACTTTTTTTTAGAATCGATAAATAATGAAAGCTACTATCTTTATTACGTTAGCCTCTTTATTTAAAGCAATGCGTATAGCGTGATCACTGAATGATTCTCAAGTAAGTGATTTTAGTAGTTAAACATGCTCGTTTTCACTTAATCTTTGCTCAGGATTAATGCTTTCCATGCTTTGTCCGGTCCAAATTTAGGCGCTTCAATGCCTTAATTGTATTTTATACAGGTAAGAGCTAACGAGGGCATCAATGCATGATGTGTTAGCATTTCAGGTATACAAATTATTAGAGATGGTTTTCTTTTAGTCTTTTCCACGCGTTAATTGCTTATAGCGTTGTCTTGCAAGGGCTTAATTGATTTTTTCGAAAGCATTTATATTTTTAAGGGGGAAGGAAAACAATAAATAAAATATCAGTAAAGTGATTTAACAATAAAACAATTATATAAGACCATTTTCAAATTTACAAAGCCGGAAAGAATATCATTTTGCACTTCTAGTAACTACAAAAAGCTGTGTTGTTTGAAGATTGTGGAAATATATTTAATGAAGAATTAATATTATTTGATTTTGACATAAGAACTATTTAATTATTTCCTCAAATTATTTAAACTTTTCTAGATCAATTATAATCGAAGAAATAAAAAAATAATAATTATAATAATTGACCACATCAATTATTACATCAACTTAAAATATTCTTACATTTGGTAAATGTCATCTAGACATCATGCCGTTTATCCTCATATATTTCAACAAGCTGATATCCCACCTGTTTCCGGTTTTTACCCGTATTATATGTTAATCTGCTGCTTTGGGTTTTCTTACAGCTGCAGGTTATAGGCTCACATTTCCAGTATGTATCGCAATCAATGGGCCCGATTTGTATGCGAAAAAATAAACAAATTTATTACAAATAGTACATTATTACGTGAACCCAGCCTCCAATTAATTTCAATCATATTTAAGGGATAAAATTATAACGCGAATTACAACTGGGCGGTTTGATCCCGTATCCGTAACCAATTATTGACATTAAAAAGATTAGGTAACTAATATTAATTGTTAAATATAACTTAAAAGGGATATGTATTCATATATGAAAAAAAAACTATAAGAAAATTAAAAGAAAACAACAGGTACCCATATGGTTTTTTTTTGCTCCATTATAAAAATCAAATACAGATTGATTATCCAAAAGAAAATTTTCTAACAAATAAAAAATTTCAGTAGATAATTATATTTATTGAAAAAAAAAAAAACAATTTATATATTTTATATCACAGCAGTTTACCTGTAAATAAGGCCCATGGCTAGGAGCCGGACTTTTTTGAGAATCACAAAGAAATTTATTATGTATCTTAAAAGTTATATCTTTCTTTTTTTTCTTTTTTTTCTAGCAGTGTCAGTATGGCACCAAAAACAAAGCGTAAAATTGCGTGCTTTTATGATTTTCGATTTTCTTATTTTACGGAACCTGTTTATGAAAATAAATTCATCTAATAAATTACACAAAAATGAACAGATCCCAGTATATACTTATGTGAAGCATCAAATTTACGTCATCCACGATTAAGTGGTCACAATTATTCAGGGGTTCCGAAAAAAATATCTCTCATCCCATATATGGCCATATAAATATTGCCATTATGTGGAAATGTATTTTCATATTTTTTCCATATTTTTACGCCAATAATCACTTAAAAATTTAGAAAGAGTTAAGTTTTTGTTTAAATTAGTCGGGGAGAAAAATGAGTTTTGCATTGAAACAAAATCCAGCGACAATATTTAGATAAGAGCCACTTTTACGCTTAAGATGTTTCTTTTTTAAGTCTGGGGCATATTTTTTGCGTTTTTGCACTTGCAGAGCATAAATTATGCCCCTGGTTTTTAAGGGGGAAATCTAAAGTGCACAGGCGCCAATAAAGGGTATACAAATTTTATCTTATACATTGTTCAAGATTATCCTAATCGGTAACCCCCATATAATGCCAGAAGTGTGGTAAATTTTTGCCTTTATATCTAAAGCTAAGACAAAAAAAGTGGAATTTATTTGGATGAATATGTTTTTTGTTTTTTATCGGGGTTTTTTAAAAACAACGAAAAATTACTATTATAATTATGTTAATATTTTCTTGAAAACAATCTAAAAATATGGGTTTCCATAATAGTCATATATGCCATTATGAATAAACAATTTTTTTTGGCTTCCATAATATGGTCATACCATATTCAGACCCCTGCAATTATTTTCAACTGAGCAAATATTGGACTCAGAAGATAACCCCTTGAATGACCCGACAACAATGACACAAGATGAAAGTAATAAATATAACATTAACAATTCACATACATTTGAAGTTGATTCCTTCTCATTTTGTAATAACCAAAGTTCATATAGCAGTGATTTTGAAATATCGTCAGAAGAGACTTATTCAATACAGATAAACCAAAAAGACAATCAACGTCATCTGAAATAAACTTACTAAACGTCACATCGCCAGAAAGACGTTTGTTATCTTGACAAGGCTACAGAAATAAAAAAATTGGTCCTTAAATTACATTTTTAAAGTTTATTTCAGATTATAGTTTTCTGTCTATAGACGATCCATCTAAAGTAAATTGTAAATGCTGTAATATCTAATTAAAATATACGCCTCATCACGGTGTTTTATCCAGTTAAATCATATTTGAAATCAATGTAGCATTCTAAAAAATAAGTAATATTCGAAGAAAAAAAAGCATTCTCTTTTAAAAGAAAACTTGTAGATAATACTGATAAACACAATGAATGTTTAAAATGGCAAATGGAAAATAATATTTGAAATATGTAAAATGATGATCTAAATTTTACTGGTTTTCTAGCGGATAAATTTTATTTTCCAATACATTCGAGTTCTCATTATCGCAAAAATTTGACCCCTGCATTTTGAGCAGAAAAAAATTGCTTTAATCGAAAAATGTACAAAATTAGATTTTATCTTATGTTTGACGAGAGCACGGATTCAAAATCGCGGAAGATTTTAAACACTGTTATCGGTGAATTGCAATTAAATGATTTTAAAACACATTTATCAAATAACCATATAGTTATAAAAGTGTAATAGCGGATGAGTAAAGCAAGAAATTGATTTTATGTTTGTAAAAATATTGAAAGAACCTGTTAAGTCCCATTTCTTAAAGGTTATTATTAGTGATAAGGCCTCGTATTGTGTTAATGTTATAAATGAGTTAAAAAACTAAAACAACGAACTATTACCTGTTACGTGTCTTTGCCATAATCTGCATGATTTTGCAAGTTTTTTAAAATCCGATTGACAAAATGTGGACAAATCTGTTAATTTATTTTAAAATGAATTTTTTAGATCAGCAAAGAAAAAGAAAATTATTTTCAGAGATGCTTTGACTAACTTTTCAAAAGCTACCAATTAATAAATGATGGATATCATGGCTCACTCTGACATATTTCAACGAGAGTAATTTTTAAGAATTAATAGGATATTTTAATAGGTATAATTCTAATTCTTCGTTGCATGCAATTTTAAATTCCGATGAATTTCAAAAAGAACTAATATCATTTAACAAGTACAAGAAGCTTCTCGAAACTACAAAATTTTTAGAATTTAGTGATTTAAAGGTTACAGAACAGGTAACTAAAATTAAGTAATCGGAATGTTCAATCTGACACAGCAAGAAATTAACGATTTTTTAAAAAACTATTCCGACAAACCCTTGATATCCTTTTTTCAGTAATTAAAATATTTTAATATGTCTGACAGAAAAAAGGTGTTTAAATTATTGCCCACTGAGTTCGGTTTGGGTGGAAAAATCTTTTAGCCATAATAGAAACATTTTTAGGGATTATATGCAAAGAAAAAGTGTTGGAACAATGGCAAGCTTATTGTTTTGTAACTTCAATGATTGAATATGAAATTAAAAATACTATTCTTAGTTCTTCTTTATTTCAAATCACAAAATTTCGACCCGATAAATCACAGAAAAGTCCGACCCCTACCCATGGCTCACCGCGGCAATATATAGTAAAAAAATGCACGTCCTAAATTGCTATTTTTTAGATGATACAAATTAGGACATATTTAATGATACAAAAAAAATTTAATTAGTGATCAATTAAATTGAAAAGAATATAAACATTAAATTAAAAATAAATGATCAAGTTTGTTTATTATGCCTATTAAGAAGACAAAAAAGTAGAAGACTAGTTCATCCAACAGTTTGCTTTAAATTTTTATTTGAAAAGTTGAATTGTCAGTACACTGTTAAGTTTTGTAAAATTTAATATATTTACTGGACCAACTTTTCTTTTTTTAGCATTTAAATTTTTATTTCTGTATTTTTTGGGTTCTTTGTGTTTTTTATATCGCTTATAGTACAATTTACGTTGCATTGTTGCTCGTCTTTGTTCTTACTGTTCTTTTGAGACATGTATAAGATATTTTTTTTTGTTTTTTATTTTACTTAGAAGCTGTAATTTCGGCTCTTTTGACTTTATATTTTTTTGTATATTTGTCATTTATTTAATATTAGGCTTGTCCGAGAATTTCTACTATAATGATAACGGAATAAATATATTAGTTTTTTAAAATTGTTAATATATTATATTGTCGCCAATTTACAAATAAGTCTCCGGACGCATTTAAGTTATTATACTAATAATAAAAAATGAAAAAATCCCTAATGCTTGCAATTCTTATAATATTACTTGATAAAGAAGATTATGAAAATAACTTTATTTATTCATTAGAATGGATGAAAGAATTGATGATATGAACGAATATCAGTATAAAGATACATTTAGTATGACAAAGTGCAGTATTTACATATTCTGCATGAGTTCGAGTCAAATTCGCTTACCCAGCCAAGAAACTTTATGCTCAAATTTTATCTATTTGTATTTTATATTAGCCACCCAACATTCTACAGACTCATGCGTGAAATTTTCAGGATTCCTAAATCTACCACTTTTGATACTATTAACGAAATAACCGAATTTTTATATTCTATAGCTATTATAAAGATTAAATTGCCTGAAAAAGATGAGTTTGACGAACTGAAAAATAGTTTTTTAGAAAAAAGACAATTTACTGGCACCATATTAGCAATTGACGGTACTAACGTGAAGATAACAGCACTCGTAAGTGCCGATCTTTTTAATTATTATAATAGAAAACAATATTTTTATGTCAGTTTTTTATGGATAGTGGATTCCAGCTATCACTTTCGATTTATAACTAGTGGTTTTGGCAAAAGTCACGATGCATCCATTTTACGCGGATCCTATTGTAAAGAATATATTGAAAACCTACCCATTAATACATATGTCGTCAGGATAGTGCGTTCGGTGGGTTTAAAAACATAATAACTACGGAAATAACGCGGATAAATAATAATGATGACTCTGTATTATATGAAATATCAAAACAAAGAATTATAGTAGAAAACACTTTTGTAATTTAAAAAAAACAAATTTTCATTCATTTCAGCTCGAATTAACCCTTAAAAAAGTTTAGGTCAAATTACTAAGTAAAAAAGGGGGTCAAAAATAATAAGTTTCGGGCAAAAATAAGGGCAATAAAAAATCCGACTCGCTGAAAATATATGGGGTCCAAAAATAATATTTTACAAACAAAAAAAAAGATGAAAAATTTAATTTCTGTAATTTACGAGAAATAAC
>JAQFYM010004269.1:0-16005 GCA_034694785.1 Agrenia bidenticulata | reverse complement strand
TCATTTTTTTTGGGTTGGGGTAAAAGTACCACGAGGGGGTAAAAGTACCACGAGGGTAAAAGTACCACGCTACACCGATACTTATTATTTTTGACCCCCTTTTTTACTTAGTAATTTGGCCTAAACTTTTTTAAGGGTTAATATTAAAATTCTAACAAGGATTGTTTGTTCAAACAAGTACGGATTAGTATATTTGTTTATCAAAAGAGCAAATTAAAACGATTATACAATTTCTGCAAGTGATAGAGCAGTGTTTTTTTTGTATTTACAAAATAAAAACCATTTATTTAAACTCAAGCCTATTTAAAAGATTTATGCATATTAAGGCCGGAAAATATACTTTTTGCGCGCAACTATTTACATTTTATCGATTTTTTCTGTTATTTTTTTTTAGGGGCCTAAAAAAATAAAAGTGTAACGGGCCCCTAAAAACGTAACCCCACCCCTGGCGACTGCGTATATTTGGCTAAAGTTTACTTGTTGTTTTTTTTCTTGGTAGAGACACCCCTATGGTAGACACAAAAAACATTCTGTGTTGTAATAAGATAAACATATTTATGGGCAAAACACACAATTTAAAAAATGATTCATGATGTAGTTTGTAAGCACTCGGGTTAACAAAACTTTCAGAGGTACTGTGTGGCTACGTTATAAATTTTTTTTTTTGATGCAAATTACGGATAAACGAGTATTTAAAAAAAACAAATATTGTAAAAATAACAGCAAAAGTAAAAAAATACGTTTGTTGCATGTGGCACTAGCAAAAAAAAAAAACCCGATGAAGATAAATGATAGAAAAAGTGGGACAGATTTTATCACACAAGGTCGAAAATGGAGTTTATCATTGGATGTAGAGTGTGAGAAACGAGAAATACTAGTTTCGGCTACTTTGCGTTAAAAAGTAAAAAAAGTCTGTTATATAATGAATATGGAAAGTTTTAATTTTAGAAAAAAAACACCACCTGGATATGGAATATTTTTTCACAGTATAATTTGACATTGGAACTACGACCCATCAAATACAAAAATTTGCAAATACCAGTAATAAAGTATTTATACATTGGTATGTGAAGTTAAATATGCGATGGTGCCACTGAGAAGGTAATAAAAATTGGAAAGAGAGGCTAACAGCTAGTAATTATGAACTACACCGGTGAAAAAATTGTCATACAAGAAAGCAAACACAAGAGGTAAAAAGTGCAATTAAGACTATGAAATAGAGCGCGGTTCGATTGCAAAAATTCTATGGGGTGCAAAAAATTGCCATGTATTATTATCAAAAGTGTTTCTCGTAAAGATTTTCTTCTGCTGCCATAAATGTGAATTGTTAAAACAGGTAAGGGTTAAAGATGCGCAGCCATTTAGTCAGAATACATATATTTGTTAGGGACAATGATTTTTTCCAGAATATGAATACTTCAAACATATACTAGAATGGCGAGGACCTTGTTGAATTTTATTAGATGAAGTTTTGACAGTAAAAATTTGATCTTCACGACGCTTTTTCTGCCCATCGGACGGACGAAGTAATTTCATTATCCAAAAATCAAAACAATTACAAAAAAATAACAGCTGGTTTTCTGGAATATCCCAACTGTAAATTCGGACTAAGAAAGACTTTTCCAACCACAAAAATCAAAAATATTGTAAATAAACTTCATTCTAAGTATTTATACAAACAGCATGAGACTAAACACAATTTTATAAACATTTGCCAGTTAAAAAAGTACTTACTTTGCAGCATGATGATTTTTTCGCACAAAAAAAGCCCCTTTTTAGGGGTCCCCGAGGGGCAATGCACTTTAAGGACTCTTTTCTTAGTCCGCTCGTGCCCAACATGCTGATATTTTATGAAACATAACATTGGGAAGTATTTTAAGCCTAAAAGCCGCATAAATTACATTTAATCGCAATACGATTAGCCCGCCGTGAGTGCAATTAAACCTACGTGGAAATTGCTAAAATCATGGATACTTGATGGATGGATTTTATTTTTATATCTAATGAAAAAGTTGGGTTTTAGCATCTATAATACATCCCTTAATTGGTTTATGCATCACTAGATGTTACATCAAAAATGAGCAATTTTAAAAATTTAATGAAGTGATTTTACGGCTTATCAAACGAGACTTTGAAAATAATGAATGCATACAAGCCTTACTTACAACAAAAATATCTAGAACCAAACATTTTTTTTTAATAGTTATTTTTTTTATTAGTAACATTGCATTTTTTACACATTTGTTAAATCAAAATACTGACGCTTTTAAAAAAAAGTATCGGTATGTATACAGTTTACAAATGTAATATGCATAAAAACAAGAAGCTTAGTATACAGAAGAAAAACAAATACGAACTGAAACTGAAAAAATTATTTTTGATATATCATAAATATGATTTCTAAAAAATAAATTTATACATAAAAACGCACAAAAAACAAAGAGTAGGCTAAAAAAACTGCTATTGCAAGTATTACGAGCCCTATTCTATATATTTATAAATTTCACATGCCAAAAACTTATTATAAAGGCAAACTAAAAAAACTCTTCCGGTGTTATTATTTATAGTTGTGTAGCGTATGAATATATTTGGTATTTGAATGTGCAAAAAAAACTACAAAAACAAGTTCTGCATATAATTTACGGAAAATATCCGTGTAACCTACTACATGTCCGCATCTTATTATTAACAGGAGTCATTATATACCCATGTTCGGCAGTTACCTTAAAGTAAAAGCAATTACCATAATAAGTTTGAATGAGTAATTGTTTTGTTAGTATATGAAACACTTTTGGTGGTTTTTGTTGAGCAAATAGCCCGTTAAAACATTTTGCGTTCGTAAATACTATATAAAAAAGGCCTACAAAACTACATGTGTTTAAACATTACTAAGCCTTAATATACAGATAAGACTGCAAGCTCATAAGTTAAAAGTAATGATTTTATATTATTTGTTTGTTGCTATATTTACATTACTAATTTTATTGCCTCTAATGCCGTTGCAGTAACTCTATATATATACAATGTGTTGGTTTAAAAACGCACGTTCATGTTATAGATATTTTTGTATCAACCGATTTTTTTCCTAACAAAAACCATTATCATATCACAAAATTTAATTTTATGTTTTTATAGACGTTTAAATGTTTTATTTACATGTTTTGCATATAAGTAAAACGAAATAAAACGTTTAAACAATCCGTATTTTACAATTATTACAAGAATAGATTTCTTTTTAACGTGATAAAGACATTAGTGGCAACTGGCTAAGAAGTGTAAAAAGAACATATTAAAAAAACAAAGTGTATAATCTGAGCTGCCTACTTACCATACTGTAAAAACTTAGTACAAATTCCAACAGCTTTTAAACCTATTCTAGTATAATTAAGATCTTGTTGCATATTTTCTATACAACGCAATCTTGTTTGAAACAAAATCTCATGCATATGAACTATATGGTAGTTTTTTGTAGTTCAAATAAACATGATAATTGTTGCAAAACCTAGGACTACATATTATATATCAACTTTTTGCGTTTTTCAGTGCTGTTATTATATATTTCGACAGAAAAAAACACATTGCGTTGCGAGAACAAATTTTTAAAATATTTTTTGTGAATCATATAAAAATCTTAAGAACTAGAATGTTTTAAGAAAAAATTTCGGTAAAAAAAAGTGCTTTTATAAAAAAATAGAAATTACTGTATAAAAAACTCAAAAAAAACATTTGGTTGCGTCTTTTTATAGGGTTTTCGAGTTGTAATATGTGTGTCTAGTTTTTTCTTTTTTCTTTTTGCTACATTGTTTAAAAACGTTTAATTTAACACGCATATACAGTTTCGGCCCTTTGCGTGCATAAGTTTTTAGTTTCAGATATAAGACCGGGTTACAGCAATAATATCATGTGTGTTTATTAGGGCCCAAAAATTAATAGCAAATATGGGTAGCAAATATAAGCGCTTCCAAAAATAAAGCCTGCTAATAAATACTTTTTAGCAATTAAATATAAAAATTGTACTCTTAAAGTTCGTTTTTGAGCATGGGTGGCAAATACAAAATATCTATACTATGAGTTACTAGCTAAACCTAAAAGAGTACAAAACTTTTATAAACAATGTGCAAAACACTGTTTTTACTTGATGGCGTCAATATTTTTTTCAACGTTTTTTGTTACACTTTTGAGCAACGTGCACTTCTTCCCTACCCAAATTGCATTAAATGTCGTATTGGATTTTGTATATATAATTGATGATTAAAATACAACCACTAACCCCTCCCCCCAAAATATGCATAATCAAACCGTTTTACTCATTAAGCTATAGCATAAAATACTATGTTTTTTTTTTCCTGCCATAGAATTTATTTATCCTTGGTAATAAGTTTTGGGCCCTAGTTAGTATGTTTGTTTTATATACAAAAGAGCCAAACAAAACACATATAAATATTCTGCAGCCTATACTAAAAATTGCCTATGCAAAGGTATAATTCACTGGCTTGTTATTCTGGGCAATTTTATGGCAGTAGTTAGCATTTTTATATTGTAAAAATACATAATTTGCAAGCTTTTTTTGTCAGGAAAAAAGTGGCATGTTTTTTTAATTTATATACTTATAAGAACTACAGTCTGTACGCTACTGTTGCATTATAATGCGGGCATTGTATTTAATGTTGCAATATATCCTAATTACATGTAAAATACATATGTAGAGAGTGTCAACTATCTTTAGTAACTGACTGCACCAAGTAACTTTTGTTGCAAATTGCATGCCATTTAAACCCTGAAAGTCACCTTTCTGCTAGCTAAGAATCGTCGATTAAGTATCTGAATTAAGAACAGTGCTAAAAGTTATTAATAAAGCCACAAAATCAAAACAAGTTGTGGTTTGTTTTTTATAACAATAAAGCGCTAAGCGCGTTAGACGCAAGCACACTGCTTCTAGCATGTTTATGGGGACGTGAGCAACAACAAAGTACAAACCAAAGAAGCCAATGTATTTTAAATGTACTAAGTACATATTTTTGATACAAAAGTATAAAAATTTGCTTTTTACGTTAACAAAAAAAATTACAATACAATACAAAGACAACACGAGCAATCGTCGCAAATTTAAAGTTTAAAAACATAAAAGGGGGTTTGTATTATTACATGGCTGACTGTTTCTTTCTACCCTTTTTGTGAAAAATTGGTATCAATCAATATTTTTAGACTGCAAGAATTGTCGCAAATTTTATACCGTAAGAGGTAAACAGACATGACGTAAATACAGATGACTATGTTCATTATAGATTTCGACTTTCATTTATATTCACTTTGGAAAACTTTTTACGCAAAAATAAATAAATATATATAATAAATCCTGTAGCAAAAAATTACTAGAAAATGTATTTATGCCACAACTAGTCCCGTATTTACAGTGTTGCAAAAACATTTTGTTTAAAAAAATTCGCGACCCTAAAAAAAACTTGCGACACAAAAAAAGAGTCAAAACTTATAGTATGGAAAACGCAGCTGTTAAGCTTTTTTACCTTTAATTTCTAATAGTTTTTATCACGCATATTCAATTATAATTCTTTCTTTTTAATATTCTTCCTGCATTAGAATTGCACCTATTCCGTTATTTAAACATCAGTTCGCAAAAGAGAATCTCTTGCGTAAGTTAGTAAATGCAATTTATTGCTTTTTTTTACTTGGTTTTTCATCATATCATATTCTGATCTATCTTTTCAAGTTCTTTTTTGTATTTTTTTCATCTTTATGCTTCAAACTCGACGTCATATAAAATAAATTTACAATAAAAGGTTTTTACACTATATAAAAACACCCAGCAACTTTTTTGAATTGCCTATCTTCTCTAATCGTCATTAGCTCTAAGATACTCGTTGGTTTCAACTTGTGCTCTATATAAGCGTAATCTCTTGCAATATTTTTTTTTATTGCTACTAGTTTAACTTCACTTTTTTGCCTGTGTTTTTTTTGTTTTTTACCAGTGTATGTATTTTTACCAGCCCTTTGCAAACCTACAAAGGCAATCAAAATGTTTTTATAATCTATAATGTAAAAGCGACAATTTCAACCCAATATGTCATGATAACATTCCGCATCTAGTTTCCACAAATTTAAGTTATCAATCTTTGCATTATCATTCAAGAATTTTACTATCCCATGATCGCAATATTATATACATATACACTCCTGCCACTATAAATTCAACGTAGCATCAATTTGTTTTTGGTATGGATTTCTAAAATTATGCTCTTTTGTAAATCTAAGCACCGCGAAAAAAGGCGCGTATATATTTTCCAAAAAAACATCTGTAAATATACAAATTTATATCTAATCTTTTTTACGTATGCGTTTAGCTTCATATAATTAAAAGTTCAACTTACATGTCCATCTATTTTTTAACACATCAAATTGTCTTACATGGCTTTTAATCTGCCACTAAGTATTATATTATTTTTCTCTAGTCTTTTTTTATATTTTAAGATGTTTGATCTAATGCTCGTGGTTGTAAAACTCCTTTTTGTGCTACCATTTTTGCAACCTTGGACTATATCTTACATACTTTTAGCCTACAATGTATAGTTTGCTCTTCATTGCTTTTTGAAAATTTTAGAAATACGTCAAAAACGTCTTTTAATAAAAAATGATCCTTTACTTCTTTTTATACGTCTTTTTTGAATAACTTTGTTGTTCAATATAGAAAAGGTTATTTTCTGTATTTATTATTAGAAGGTATTCTGTTTTTGCCCATCTTTCGTACATGTCCAGTATCGCAATTCCTATTTTATCTAGTTTTAAATCGTCATACTTCATTTCCATTACTAATCTTTCTGTTTTCTCATTCTTGCTCATAATTCTTTGCTTTCATGGTTTAATTCTGCGTTTAAGCTGTCTACCCTTCTCTCGTACATAATTACTCTTTCTTCATCCGCAATACATTCAATTTTTTTTTTGGCAAAAATTTATTATGTCTAAACATATCGTACTTCTACCTTTTTTCTTAGTTTCCATTATGCATTTTACCACCAAGTGACAACATTGGTTCTGTTTTTTCTTTAATTAAACATCACTTTTCTTGTTCACGTTTTTTCTTCTACTAAATATATTCCGCTTTTGTACCAATTAGCTCATATTATTGTATCTTCGCCTCAGTATTTTGTCACGCTTGGTTTATTTCTGTACGGGCTTCCGTATCATCCTTGCTTTGGCCTTTTTATGTTTCAGTGTTGACATTTATTTAAAACAGGTACCTATATTTTTTTAGTTTAAAGCAAAACTTTTCATACACAATTTACAATTATGCGCATACTATCTGTTTTTGGTTAGTTCTTTAATGTTTTACAATATGATTTTACACTTGCAGTCTGTATAAATGCCTTAAACAGTTCCAGACTTGTTTTTTTAGGCCTAATGTCTTTTTCATTTTTTGTAAAACAAAATTTTGTTTTTTTTGTTATATTGGTATTTATCATTAATTGATTTATTGAAGTTAAGATTTTTTATATTTAAAAATACTGAACAAGTAAGTTTAATTGTTAACAATTCTTTTACTTTGCTTCTGTTGCTTTTTTTTTGTACACGATTGTCTTAAAATCTGTTTTTTCTTTTTTTTGTTTACTTTTTTTCGTTTTTTATATTTGATATTGTGCTATCCTTTTTTGTTTTTTTTATTACTCATTTTGCTATCCTTTTTTGATTAGCTAGTATTTTTGTTTGGTTGGAAATGGTTTTATCGTGCAAAAGATATGCTATGCAGTGATATATAGTTACTTTTGTCAGTAGTTAATAGTTTAAATGTATAGTTATTTAATTTCTCAATATCAAAGCGTATTTGTTTATTATAATGTTGTACATAGCCTAACAGATTTATCTATGTTAGTTATTTTTGATGATTAAAAAGCGCTTTTTTTTATACAAAAAAATTTCCGTTTAAATCAGGCGCGCTTTTTTTCTTTACGTAAATTTTTGTGTTACGAAGCTTTTTTCATGTATTTTTTTTTGGCCCGAAAAACGGCTTCTATACTAAAAATTCTTCGTATAGAGTTTCTAATACTAAAAAATTGTGTTAAACTAGTTAAAAGTGAAGTTCGCAAACACAAAATACTTGAATTATAGTAGTTATAAATACATCTACATAAAAATGATAAGATGTTACAAAGACCAGCAAAAATAAATCGCTTTAGTATTTTTTACACTGAAACATATAAAAACTATCTTTCGAACGCATTTTCTTTATTGCGGTTTATGCAATTAATTACTCAGAGTATTCCATATGTGTGTACAATATTAAAAATCATTACAAAAAAGGAATTTTTATATTTTTTTGGAAATAAAATTATGAATTTTCATACAAAAAAAATTGATGTATTTTTTTTCTTTACGAAAAAAACTACCGTTTTTGTATAGTTTTTTTCGTGTAGCAATTTTTTTATTTTTTCCATTCGAAAAAAATACGTCCCTTTAGATAAACTTCTTAAAAGTATATAAAACTCTGCTTGTTTTTAAAATTGGGTTTATTTTTTTATATTTCTTTACATTTTTTTTTTTTGGCTTTTTTTTTATTTAATTTTTGAGATTTTTTTTCTTTTAAAGTTTTACTTTTCATTTGTGTTATAATAAAATTTTACTTTTCATTTGAGTTATTTTAAAATTTTGCTAAATACTTTTTATATAGTTTTATTCTAAAATTATTTGCTTTACTTTGTTTTTACAATTTGTTTTATTTTTTTGTTGGAGTGTGATTTTTTTTATAACTTTTGCTTTTTAAGTTATGTTTTTTTTCCTATTTTACGTTTTATTAAATATATTTCCCTTGTTTAGCTACTTCAATTTCGTTATTAGCAAATTAGAATTTTTCTTCAATGTAAAGTTCCTTGAATTAAAATTTCCTTACAAGTATTATCTCTCGAATAAAACTTTCTTCACGTTAAAAAATCATTACAGAGTAGGGACTAGGGTTTCAGTCGCGACGACTCGAAACTCGGTGACTCGGGTCTATTTTTTACATTTTAACTCGCTCGGAACTCGCTCGAAAATCGACATCCGATAACTCGCGAGTTCCGAGTTTCGAGTTTCAATTATTTTTTGAGGTGTTTTTTTCTTTCGAAAAAATAAAAAGTTTTTTTATTTACACAAATTTTGTATAAAAAAATATTCATTTTGTAAAACAATATAGTAAATGGCAGTAAATTTATAAAAAAGGTACTTTTCCGCAATTTTTAGACACATTTTATCATGCAAATCTAGTAACGAAGGGGTTTGATTACATAAAAATACGTCAAACTGTCTATAACTTATTATAAATGCGTAATTGTTTAACAAACAATTTATGGAACAAAAAACAAATAGTAAATGTGAAAATTGTTCTAGTTGTTTGACACAAAACCTGACTCGACTCGACTTGTGCTGCGGAAATCATTTTGCAACTCGTTTTTTTAGAAATGTCAAAACTCAAACTCAAACTCGGTAACTCGAAACTCGGTTTTTACAAACTCTACTATAAACACGAAATAAAGCATTCAATATAAAACTTCTTCTACTAGGGATGCACCGAACAAAGAATTTTCTAAGATGTCAAATACCGGATCGAACTTTCCGTTCATTCAGCCGAATACGCCAAATATGCCGAATGTTAATTTTATGTAGAAAAAGTATCATTTGAAAAAAAAAGCGAAAATCATTTTTTGTGTATAATATAGTCACGAACTTCGTTTTTTCTATGTTTTTGTTTACTATTCAATATATATGTATATAAATTCTGTACTAAAAAAGTGACGTAAGCATATATTAAGTCATTAAAACAACTGTAAAAGAAATATAAAAAAAGTTTTGATCTAAAATACATTTAACTACATAATAAAAAAAATTTTTAGGCGACTTGTCACTGTTAATTTACATCAGGAATTTGACATATAATAATAAATAAAATTAATCAAAAAGCCTTTTGCGCTAAAAAAGGAAATCTTAAAATCGATAAAATCTCATTTTTTTTTGTTACTTTTTTATATAAGATTAAATTTTTAAAAACAAATTTGAGCTAGTTCTAATGGTTTCGATCTTTATTTTTTATGTATTTTATATTAGGATTAAAAAAAAAAAAATTGAAAATAGTTTTTGAGGTTCTAGATTTTACAAAAATGAATTCTGCTGAAATTCACTATTTTAAAGTTTTTTTTACAAAATACTTTTGTGTAAATGTTTGTAGCATTTTACGTTTTATCTAGTGAACCCTTTCTGTAAAAGTGTAGCATGACTTTAAGTACAGGCTTTTGGTTTATACTTACCCAATACTTATATTACAAATATTTTGCAAAAAATTGTGCTGTACTGTTGTTTACATAATCACAAGGCACCATGAATAAATATTTTAGAAAATAAAATTTGATGTAATCTGTTACTAGTTTTTTTTAAACAATTATCAATCAGATAAAGGACGTAAAAATCTGTTTAAACGCCAAAAAAATGTTTTACGCACAATTTAATTATATATATAATATTCCGGCGTACATTAATGTATGATTTTCGGTTGAATAGTAAACAAAAATCTTTTTTTATTATTACAACGATACAATTTATCGCACTAATATTGCATGCTATTGTATGTGTTTGTTTATTAATAGCATGCAAAGCGCATATACTAATACCCGATGTACACAAAAAAAACTTCCAATTACAATTAAAAATATGTGTCTGACAAGTATTGTTACAAAAAAACATAAATGAATTCATACTTATAAATTTCGCAATATCTGCCTTTTTTTATAGGAAAAATAATCATTTAGTATTTGGAGATGATAACTTTAGAATTAAGTAGAAAAAGAGTTATACGCATCCTCCTAAAATTCGATTTAAAGAGAGCAATTTTTACCACAAGTTTACAAAGATATTTAGAATATCATAACTTAAAACACTAATCATTTTGTACCAAAATATACAATACTGCAATAAAACCAAAAGCCGATGTTGTAATAATGCCCTTAAGTCTAGTTATAGTGACCCTAAATGTGTCTTGCTTGTATGAAGATGTCTAACACATGTAACTCACACTTATTAAATTTTTTTAAGAGCTGTTAATATAAAATAATATTTCAATGCACAGTTTTTTTTTTAGAATTTACATATAAAGTCCTCTTTTAGTACTAAAACATACATAATCTTTGTGACGATTGATCAAGTTTACTAAAATTAGTGTATATTAAAATTTATTTAAGCCATGTGGCATATACAGTAATTTGTTCCTGTTAGTATTATGGATAGCACAATATTTTGATTATCTATAATAGCCATATATGACGCCCAAAATCATCGGCAACGCAAAACATGCACCCTTTTTGCATTATGGCAATTGTTTTCCTACCATTATAAGGTAAAATTTACGACTTTGTTGTATATCTATATTACAGGTACTCTAAATCTGTGTGCCACTAGTCTTTTAAACATAAATCAAATCACTTTTTTTTTGCTTTTCATGGATATAAAATCCTGAAAAAACAGTTTACTTGATTTTTGGCTTTTATAAATATTTTATTTTACTAGACATTTTTTTGTCTTACTATCGCATAATGTTGTTCAGATCAGCGAGGGCAAGAATTCTTTAAGAAAAGTTTTTAAAAAATAAAAATTTTACAGCTTTTTTAAATTATAAGAAAAAATAATTGCGGGAATCTTTGTTGCGCAAATTACTTAGGAGCTTGTGAAAGCTTTACTTACTAAAAGGTCAAATTGGATGATTTAGTATTTTTATTAGTTTTATTACAAATAAAAACTTAAAAAAAATTTTACCGGTTCTAAACTGTTTAAATCATGTTATTGTACATATATTACAGCAATACTAGTAATTCTTTATGCGTATAATGCAATTATGTCCGTATACAAAATAAACTTTATATATAGACACCGAGTGAAAATATAGGTTATAGAATCTATTTCCACATATATTAATCTATTATAAAAGCAAATCTTATGTATCGGTTTTTTAAAGCGCATAATTTTTTGGCTTATGCACTTTACACACAAAGGTTCGCACCAAATCAATTTTGTTCATTTAATCTAATACCGCTTGACCTTTCCATTTTTTTCAATGTATTTACTTTTAAGCGGGTATCTACCTAAACAGCATTTAAACGACATCTGTTAGTTTATGTGTATGTTTTTAGAACACCATATTTTTTATTTCAGCCATTATGTGGCTAATCAATAGTTTTTATTTTACTTTAGGGCAGGGCTTCCCACAGGGGCTCAAAAAAGAACTTGAGAAAAAAGTGTTTACACGAATTCGAATGCGTAATTAAAGTACCACTTAAATATGTAAGACACACAGATGCATTTTTATTTGAGTTTTTATTTCATTTTTTTATTCTTATTTTAGGGCTCAAAAAAATCTCTAGGGGTTGATTTAAACCCTTAAAGAAAACCCTGCTATAGGAACCGACCCTTTTTGGTTGGCTCATGGCTCGAATCATCGTTTAAGACTAATCAGCATGTACTTTGTCAATATGTGGTTTGAGGTAAGCGAAACCTTTTTTAACAATTTGTTTACAGATTATTATATTTTTTATATTCAGTAAGTGATTTCTTAATTCGGTAGAAGGATTTTGCCCGTTCTAAATTTATTATTGCCATTTTATTGAGTAAAACTATAGCGAAGAATATGGGAAGCCCGCCCATCCATAATGGACATATATGGTATGACCACATATGGTATTTTTCTTCGTTTTCAAGACGTTACTAGCAAGATGGATTGCAACAAACATTAGTCTTTTAAAATTATCATATATTAAAATCACATACAAAAACTATTTGTATTTAATTTCTTGTATGTTCGGCCTTTTATGGTAAAACACCAAAAACCGAAACGAGTTTCAAGCGGCTGGATTTGCCGGATACCGAAACGGAATATTTTATTTGGTGCATTTTTTTTACATCAAAGATGTTACTGACAATCAATAAGAAGGTTTTTGGTGTTTTAAACAAAAAAATACTTTAATACAAAAAAACGTAATCCGGATTTATTTTTATGATTTCTATAAGTTTTTTATAGTTCCGGAAGAATAATTAAGTTTAAAATTTACAAGAATTTCTTTTTTGCTCGTTTATCGCATGACCAAATGTTTCAAATTTTTTTGCAATCTATGGTAGTGGCTTGTACTTTCAAGTTCAGTTGTTATGTTACACATAGGAAAAATAGCTACGGGTTCCGCTATAAATTTAGCTTTATACCATAATGCGCCAAACCCATATGGCTATAATGGCGGATATAAATTTTTTATTTTTTTATATAATATATGTTACCAATACAACATCTACAACATTTCACACGAAAAATTGTTTTCATAAATTTTTGTATTTGTATAATAGTTACAATCAATGCGTCACTAATTAAATTGTTAAACAATCGTACTTTGATTTCCTAGAATAAACAAGCTTTAAAAATCCAGTGATAATATTTAGGAATAAAAAATACCAACACACCTATTATATTTCGCATAGTTCAAATTATCGAAGCGTAATTACATGTTTTGATTTGCATTGTATAATTATAATAAGAAAACATACATACATACACATTAGATACTTAAAGAAATTATAATATCTGTGAAAAAGAAGTATAAAAAGAAAGAAATGAATTTTCATGCCATTTGGTGTTACTTATTATGTATTTGACGGTAAAGTAAAGTCCTAAAATGCCTTATCTTTTAATTCGTTGTAAACAAACTTTCCTTTAGTATATAATACGTGCATGTGGGCAATACAAACCATATAAAGTGCTTAAACTACTACAAAAAAATATATAAAACCTGCATTTTAGTAAATTTACCCTATTAACAATTGTAAAATATGGCGAATAAACACATTTACAAAAACAAACGATTTAAACATGAATAAAAAAGTTATTACCATTTTTATATGTACATAAAAATTTACTAACACAGTATCAAAAACACTAAATTAAAGAAAAACCCTACTACATTGGTCTGTCATAAATCATGTTTGGTTTATTTTTACATTTTTTATATGTTGTTAATAAATAGTTTTTGCTCTTGCTATATTTTACCATAATGGCCATAATAAATAAACTGTATGAAGGTATACCAAATAATATGGCCATACCATATGCGAAGCCCTCTGATGATTACATTTAAATTACCATTTAAGTGTCGTAAATTAATTTACTGAAAACAAGACCTTTAATAAAAATCTATCCCCAAAGCAAAGTCAATATCTGTGCATCTACATTCTAGGCGCAAAAATAGTTCTGGGCTCCCTTTTTCCTTATAAATAAAAAAAGGGATAAGATATAATAGGACAAAAAAAAAATGTATTCAATAATATAGTAAAACAATATAAACATTTAGTACAATGAAAAAAGTAAGGGAACGCATTATAATTAAATAAAATTATTGATAGTACCAAGAATATTTTTGAAGGTATCTATTTATGTTCTTTGGTAAAACAATATTCATCAAGATGAGAATCACGAATCTCACGTGTGGTTCCAAAACTATTCTCTATTGAAAAAAACTTAGCATGCACCACTCGCATTCAACACGCTGCGTATGGGCTTGTTTTTTTTTGATACACATTATTAAGCTTGTGGTTTACGACTTCGTGCCCAAATCCTTCATTGAAGAGCCTCCTTTACGCAGCCTAAGCATCACTTACTAATATACTGTCACCCTCAACGTGCTCCTTTTTCGCCATATAAAGGGTCACTCTATCCCGAGTTTCCACAACCCTTATCCTCATCCTGTTCGAATCTTTCTTACTCGATCCAAATACCCAGGTCCCGTCTTTTGTGTCATTTTAATTTGTCTTTATCTTATTATATTGCCCTCCAGTTTCCTTTGGGGTATCGCCAATAAGCAATCTCCCCCGATTGTATTTTCTCTACCCTCTGAAGAGGCTCTCATCCACTTGTACCTGTTTTCTTACGTCGCCAATTTTCCCTCCTAATTTTGAACATAATTTTAATACGTTGCAATATAAATCGCTCAATCAACAACCGTTGTGTTTTTTTCAATTAGCAAGCCTCGTGTAATCATCATGTGTTTTTTGTTCAAATACAAGAAACTTAATTTAACACTTAAGTGCCCAGCGTCTCTTTAGAGCTTTTTTTAGACTTACATAAATGCCCAAAGTCTATTTAGAGACGCTCGAAAAAATATGGCTTTTGCCCATATCTTCCATAAGATTATAAACGTAATTGCATCAAAACAACATATTTAGTATTTTTTTATTTCCAACCTTCTCTTTTGTAAACATATGCATCCAACGTCAGTTTTTTAAAAAGATTGCCGTCGACCCTTCTAAAAGAAACAACCAGAAAATACATCCCAGGACATAAAATATAATTCTACAACGTGTGCCGGTGTTTATTTATAGTGCCCGAGACCCACGCATATATCTTTTACGTTTTTCAGAAATCATATAAACGTCGTCTGTTTACCGTGGGCACTTAAGTGTTAACATAACACATTAGACGTAAATTTTGTTTATATATATGTCCTTATTTTGTATCAAAGAATTTATTGTCAAACACTGATATATTTTTCTTGCATTTATGGCATCTTGTTTTAAATTTATGATGAATATCTTTTCGTTTCGGGAACATTTATCATATCCCCTTACCACATCTATCACATACTTCTGGGTGCACAGTTAAAAAAAACTATGCTTTTGGGAAAATCTATTTTTTTAGGGAGTTGAGATTTGCTTGTAGAAATTTATTAAGTCCATTTAAGGGCTATATTATATATTTTTTATAAGGAAAAAGTAGGTGGCCCAGAACTTTTTTAGGGCCCATCATGTTCGAATACCTCTATACATTTGTCTAGTTTTTAGTCCCCTATTTATTGTACATTTAAAGTTGGCACTCAGGGGGCAGTAGCGTAGCCAGGAATTTTTTTAAGGGGGGTTTTAAAGAAAAATGGTAAAAAAAATGGTAATCCGACAAAAATGTATTTTTTGAAAAAAATTCTTGATAAAATTTAAAAAATTATCATT
>JAQFYM010004268.1:0-16006 GCA_034694785.1 Agrenia bidenticulata | reverse complement strand
CTAGGTACGGGCTCGACCCCCCCCCCCCACTCTCCCTGTCGTCTTTCTACGAACCTCCTGTATATATAGTTATTTTGTATACGTTATGCGCGATATGTTTTATTGTAAATCGATTATAACCCGTTTTAACGGCAAAAAGCGTTATACTATAATATATTTTTCAGTTTAGATTAATGTTTTACTGCAGAAAAAATATCAAATCCTACAAAAAAAATTAATATTACCAGTTATACAAAATCTGCTGTTAAATATAGTCTCGTACTACAAAGGTATATTATTGGTTTCACTTTAGCATTTAACAAGTTTTTTTTCTGTCAAGTAGAAACCCCTTTTTTTATATGGTAAACAACAGCCAAAATATACGAAAATTATATAAAAAAGCAAAAAGCAGCTTAGAAACAAAAAAAAATGGTCAACTGTTCACGAAATGCAAAAAGCCACACCAAACATTTGCATGATTTTAAAAAGGTTGTTAACATCTTGTATAACTAGAGTAGCACTGTAAATAAAATAATGCTTGATAAATACTACAACGCTAAGGGAATGCACAGAAATGCAACTATATTACTATTATTTTTTTTGTTAATGTTTTTTGAATCATTTTTTATATTAAAATAGTGCTTATATAAATTTTTGTTTTTATAAAAAGATAAAAGTGCTCTGTATGCCTCATTTTTGTTTTAAACAGTTAGTCTATTAACTTTTATACTTATAATAAGTGTTTATTTTTACAGAAAAAAGTTTTTTTTTTGTAAAGACACATTATATAGACTAAAAAGCAATATAATACGAAGCAACAGACGTTCAGGTTTGAACTGTAGCTTATCATTGTGTTTTGACAAATCGCCGTTTTGCGTGTTTTAGCACTAATGTGTATCTCCATTTTCTAAGGAAACACAATTGTTTTTACTATCCAGACAAAATTAATAAACAAAAAACAAGACTGATCCTAGTGCCTGTATGGCAAAACCTAAAAAACATAATAAAGTTATTATTTTTAAATCGATTTTCAAAAAATTCATGACAAAGATTTTTTATATTTACTTAACAGTATCATCTTGAACAAAAGACATTATTTGAAAATTGTTTTATATTTGCAACCAGTACCTGTAAAAATGTAGAAAGTCTGCATGGATTTTCGTTTTTATTTTTGGCTTCCACAAACCATTTTATAAACTTATTTTTGCAACGGGAACACTGCCTTCTTTAGGGCGTGTATCAGTGCGTTTCCATGGTACTAATTTCCTTTTAAGTCAGGGTATAAATTTTACCATGAGGTAAAAGTTACCTTAGGCAACTAATAAATTGAAATAAAAGTGTTTCCATTTTTACCCATAGGCAACTTTTAACCATGGTTAAAATTTTTACCCATCCCTCGATCCATGGTATTTTTTTTTACCTTCTGTCTTTTCTTCCCATTTAATTGTTTCCAGTTTTTACCATGGTATATTACCATGGTAAACATACCATTGGATAGTAGGAAACTTACCATAAGTATCCATAAAAACACGCCCTTAATATGTCAAAATCGACCCTCACAAAATTTTCTTATTCTCGTACAATTATAAAATACGTAAAAACACAATTTTATTATTTTTTGTATGTTTTACATCTAGGTGGTATATTTTTATGTAATAAAGTTTTTCAAATAAGCAGACTTTACATCATAATCTGTTTGAACTCCCTTGAAAAGCCCTGATCTAGAACGTTGCTGTTAAAAAAAATCTGTATATTGAATAGTTTTTATGCATTCGGCGTATACCAAAAAAAAAAATTACAGAAAACAGTAAAAACTGCACATATCAGTTAACGATAAAATTTTTGTGACTAAAAAATACTTTTCTATAACTGACGGTCTTATATGATAAAATTTAAAAACAGAAGATAACTGATATTGACTTTGCGTAATATTAAATTTTTAAAAAAATGGTTTTGCGCCACTTATGTCTTAAGTATATACAATTTAATGCTTAAAACATATACTTAGGTACTTGTTGATTATGTTGGCAAAGACCTAAAAAATTTTGCACAATAAGCGCCGATTGCAAATTTAAAAAAAAACGTAATTTCCCTAGAGAGCGTATATTGTTTTGCTAAAAGACTGCCTGGTATTTCCAGTTATTTGTGACTCAAAGTATTAATAAATTGCGTTCAAAGTTACCTTAGAATTTTTACCCGTCACTGTGATATGGTTTAAAAGGGTAGATAACTGAAATAAAAAATCCAACTGCATAATTTTTTTTTATGACTCAAAAAAATAGAATTTTCTTTTTTTTTGTGTGCTAAACTACATGATCTATCTTTTTATCTGTAAATGCATTTGATTTTTGTATTAAAGCATGCATTTTTAAGAAAAGCCTATTAAAGAAAAAACTTGATAAGTTTATTTTTTCTTGTTTCTTTATCATAGACGTGGTAAAAAGAATTTAAAATCTTTTTAGCGTTGTAAATTGCGTAATACAGGTTTAAATCTTAGTTTTTTTTTTGCTGTATGAATGTTTGCTTTTCGAAACAGAATGACTATCGCGCAAGAGTTTTTTTTTGCTGCAAAACCTACTAATATATTAATTAAACAAAAAAAAACAAATCATTTTAGTTTGAGCAGTAAAACTGCCTAGTTTTGCACAAAAAATATTAAAATAAATTTGCATATTAACAACCACTATAAAAAAACAAATGATTTAGAACATTAAGCAAGTATGCTTAAATATCGTATTTAATACGAAATACGTTTAAATCGCTTAAAAATCATTATAATAAAAAACAGCAAAAGTCAACGCACTTAATATGCACGTTTTGCTTCTTGTCTTTTTAGCAAAATATAAAACACAATGCTACTTAAATAGAATACGTAATATGCATAAGGTCTCTGGTAAATGTTAAGTTGTTCTTATAAACAAATAAACCTAGCATTTAGTAATATATGAACCATTTTATTTAATTAATTATATTAGTGTATGTAATCATATGGGAAATTTCGATGATTTATGTTTTTTGACCCCTAGTTAGAAGCTCAACTGCCATTTTCTATTAAAAGACAAAAAAGGCACATAAAACTCTGTTATAGCAAGCAAGCATATACGAACAAATACATACTTTTTTGTAACACTAATATGGTTGGCGGCAAACAAATGTTGTTACAAACTATAGGATGCTATGAGTGTAAATATGTCTAGAAAGCAGTAGATGTAAATTAGAGAATATTTTTTTTTAAACTATTTAATAAAAACTTTAATGTAAAATAATATAATGTTATAGATGCTTTTTTGTTAAGAGACTAATAATCTACAAAGTATAGGGTACAAACACGACACGACACATAGGACGTATTGCAGGATGCTAGGTTAGGTGATTCCTGGGTTCTAATTTAACTGAAAAGCTTACTTTTTAAAAGAAGTAAACCTAAGATTAATTTTTTCTATACACGAATCAATAGCGGTCTAAAGAGGGCAAGTGAAAGCATGATAATATCGTATATACACGCAAAAGGTAGTTTAAAATCGTCAAAACTATAAGTTGTGCAATTTCAACAAAACAAGCGTGTATATTGAGAATTATAGTTGTTTATAAAAAAGCCTGAAAGAATGTCTACGAAATAAAACAAAGGATAACAAAACTGGACGAACTCGTATTAGTTTTTACAAAAACAAGCTTTAGTGAGTACTTACAGGTAACTGCAAAACACTTTTATGGCTTTAAAATCATTGAATGTAAAAGGTTTTACAATATTACGGTTTTTGTATTGGCGTGGTACCACGCAAGTTTTATCAAGAAAAAAAAACACTTAAAATATTGGCGCATCTGCTTTATAAAAAATAAGCATAGTGAAACTGCTTCTTTACATATGGCACATACGTTTTTGGTACGTGCTGATGCCTTGTTACATATTTCAGACTTATTGTAAGACGTGGTTTTTTGTCTGGTGTATAGGTATCTGTTTAAAAATAACTGTACATTACTTTTTTATGTAACACCTTCTAATTACGACGTATCAAAAAGAGGCATCTTCGAAAAATGTTTTTACAAGTACGGCTTTATTAACGGGGTTTGAATAACAAATTCAAGTATGTTTTTGTACACATAGTAACTTATGAACCAGCCTAACAAAACTGTTTCTAGAAAATAACTGTTCCATGTAACAAGTAGCTTTACCAAACGAGACACGCATGTTACATATAAAAAAATAATGCCAAAATTATACTGTTTGTTTACTTTAGACACGCCAATTTTGACTTTAAGTAGGTATAAAAAACTATCTCTTTGCAATATTTTTGCAGCCAAGCTTTTTCAAACTTACACATCATGCAATGTAAGCAGAAGGTAAATATATTAAGTATACAGTTATCTTACTTTATTTTTACAAAAGACAATTAAAAACAAGATTACCGCATCAGAACAGAACGTATATATTTTAGAATCTCTTTTACGATAAATACTATGGGGCTTTTTGCATTGCTTTTACATTGCAGGAAAACCGGTTGTTTAATGCAGAAAAGGTTTTCACTGCGTATTATTATGCATTTTTTTGTAGTTTCTAGCAATACTTAAGTTAAAATAAAGGTTTGAAGGTAGGAAATCGCATATAAAAAAAAATGAAGCTTTGACGCATATTGTAATTACCAGAAAAAAAATATATAAGTCAGAAGATAATTTATTTTTTTTAGTAATTTCAGCATTAAAAATATTTTTTATATGCTTTTTGTAGTTTTAAAGAACACAAATCCTCTACTTTGAATCATTTTAGATGTCTACGGGACTTTAAAACACTGAATATGAAAAGCTGTTCTATAACAAACTTTGTTTATGTCAATAACAAGAAAACATTTTCTAGTGAAAAAATATTAAGTAAAAATGAAGTCATGTTGTAAATATTATTTTAGTGTGTAGTACTCAAAATTAGAATTTTGTAACATACAAATAGTCTAACTATAACATTAACCGTAATTAACAGTAAGTTTTTAACAAAAAAACGTAATGAACTGTAGGTAACACCATATGTGTGTTTAATTTTTAGATCAAATTGTATTTAAGCTTGAATAAAGTTTCGGCTTTATGCGCAAGCCAAATGACAGTTTATTTGTTATGTTTTCTGTAGCGTTGCTGCAGGAGTAAAGTCATTGGTAAAGTATCGGCAGACATACAAGAAAATTAACAACCTTTACAAATCTGTTTTGGCGAAATAAAATTGTAACATGTTTACTGAAAAAAAATTTATAATTACAATAAAAAACGCGAATGCGTTTGTCATAAATTTACAACTTTTTTTGTTTGATATTTTGGATAACACACAAAAAAAGCATATATAGATATACAACTGCTTGGTCATGCTTACATTCTATTTTTAAAGCAGCTGTGGTGCAAGCACCGAAATTTATACGGTTATATATATTGAAACATAGCAGCTTATATCTGAACCTTTACGATCGCATGTTGCGCTGTATTATAATGGCTTTCCTGAAGCACACTATTCTATTTAGACAACACAGGAAAAACTAAAACAGATTAAACAGATATCTGCAACGAACCCGTCTTTGTTATTCTAAAATAGTAAGAAAAATAAAGCTTGTATAGGTTAGTTTGTTTACGGTTCTGCATGATTAAGTATGTTTGGTTGGCTCTAATTGAGTCAAAAATCTGGTTAGCTGACGTTGAAAAGATAACATTTGACAACATCTTAAAAAGATTTTTTTGTAAATTGACATACAACGTCATTTATACAAACACAATATATTTTAGGCATTTTGCCAGTAAGTTTTATGTGTTTTTTTTTTATTTTTTACTTTTTAGAATTTGTATTAGGGTTTCCATAGAAAATGTATACAAACTTAAGCTATAGCTATTTTATACTATGTGAGAATGTAAATTGTAAAATTGCGGCATAGCTAGGTAGTCTATTAAAACAAAATCATGACAAAAAAACAGTTTATGATTTCAGTTTTATTTACCATCTGCTTTAATTTTATTGTGAAGAGATTTTTTGTAAAAAATATACAAAATTTCTATACAGAAACAACATTTTCACATTTATTTTTTTTTAGAAAATCATGACCGCAATAAAAATTGAGGATTCGAGTTTTTCTAGTAGCGTAAAAGTGTTTACATTAAGGCTGATTTATTCATCGTTTTTATAACATTGCACATTAAAAAGTTGTTTTTTACATTTTATATTTTAAAATAGCACATTTATTATAGATAGGCACAGTTTTTAGCAAAAGTCAATTTTATTAGTTGGAAATATTTTTTAAAGACGTCTAGCAATTCTGTAACAATAAATAAGAAAAAAAAACTTTATCATAAATAAAATGCATATGAAAAGGTTTTTATGTTATTTTTTTCTTGCCGAAGTGTATTAACATATAAACGTTTTGTCAGTACAGATCTTTACTCTGGTAGCGTTTTTGTGGCCCTTATGACACATGCCCTGCAGATACGCGTAGTATTTGCATTAATAAGATGTACAAGTGTTGGCTGTTTATTCTAACCCAAAAGGCAAAGTAAAAGTCCATCTCGCGCCTCGTCTTTTATATGCTTGTGGTAAACCATTTCGTATGCAGAAAACGTCTAACCGACGCAGAGTTAAAGTGCATCCAACACGAATTTTGCTAAAAATATTAATAATTTAATCACTAAGTAAATATTTCCGTTAAATATACTTTTCTAGAGAAAGCAATTTTATGTGCCTATCTTAAATTCTCTTTAACCCAAATACTGGTAAATCACTGTGAATGAGTACAAATACACGAAAAAAAAAACTTTTTGTTTGTTTTTGTATATAAAGAGGTAAAATATATTTTTTATCGTTAAATAGATTAAAAGAACCTATGCTTTTATCCGTAACAAAAATATTTGGATGCGTTCAAAATTTTTGAAACTAATATTTTGTGTACAATTTTTAGAACGTCAATACTTTGTTTGATCTATATGTTTAAACCGATGAAAAAAAATTTCCTTGTGTCTGTCGACCCTTGATGTTACTCACAGAAGATTTTTCTCGTAAGGTTTTTAAAATATTTCTTTTGCTTAGGCAAAAATTTCACTTGGCAAAAATATCTACTTAAACGGCATCAAAAAAAATATATTGTTCGTTGTACCCGGTTTCGTTGAAAGTGGCCAAAAAAAATCATTAGTACATTAGAAACCCGTAAAAGACAAATTTTACTTTTTTGTATTCGTTTTGTATTTATGACATTGTAAGGATGTTTTTATATAGGTTTTTTTTAACTCGACATATTAAAACATCAAAATCGATTGCAACATTTACACTGAATTTCTGTCGACCTTGATAGTAATAAATTATATTTGGCAGTTTTTACTCGTTATAGACTTGTTTGCACTCAGACTTGACCATTTGCAAGCCTTCACTTAAAGTCAAGACTCAGGAGGCAGCGCATTAATAGAGCATGTCCTAAACTAAAAACTTATAAATGAATGTCAAGGACGGTTTTGTCTATAGCAGATATTTTTTTATATAAAACGTGTCATTCTATGATTTTATAAAAATTTAAACAACAAAACAAAACAACTAAGATTTCGCAGTTTTTATATGCGTTTTTAGTCTTATTTTTTTTATAAAACACGTACTATCCCACAAAAAGACAACCCTAGGTAAGCCACTGTAGTTGACCCGCTCGGAACAACCCCGGCGTGTTTAAAATAGAAGAGGTCATTTAGAAAACAAAAAGCATATAATTTTAGGCAATCGTAAAAAAAACCATATTACAAAAAGTTTCTTTAAGATTTTTGGTAAAAAATAAAAACGAACAAATTATCTATCTTTGCGAACAACTAAAAACAAATTTATTTTTTTTCGCCCTAGAAAATCTGGATGGTTTTTCAAAACAATCCGCGGCTACTAACATCTCATAAATACTCCAGATAACATAATCTTGCATAAAATCGTGCAAATAGTATCTAACAAATGGCTTACAGCTTTGTTTTTTTTGCCTAATTGTAACAAATAAGACTTACTCTGTGTAAAATATATGTCATTATGATATAATTTTATTGTTTTTTTATGTTAAACATTACGGTTTTTTCTTTTTTTTAATCCAAAATATGTAATTGTTATATTTTAAAAAAATCTAATTCACATATTAGTACAGCAAACAAAATTGTCTTCAGTAGGGTAAAAGCTAACAAAAAAACGGTCGGCACCGTTAGTAATTTACTAAATGCAATCATAATTTTTTTTTGGTACCTACATTGTAACATGTTTTCTTTTATAAGGTTATCTGTCTGGAAATATCATAGTTTTTTGCACGATACATTTGATCCGTGATGAGTTGTTACAATACGGCGTTTTTGTCGTTGTGTTGGCTCATACTGGGACAAAAAAAAAGAACCTTGATTTTTAAAATGTAATTTTTTATATCGTGATGTTTTTAAAAAAGTCAATATTGATTGCATAATGCTAAGAAAAAACAACAGGAACACTTTAAGAGTTATCCAAATCAACTGCATATGTGCATGACTTATTGCCACCTATTCACGACGGGTTTAAAATATATTTCTGGCTAATCTCAACTTTGTGAGATGATTGCAATAATGTCACCCTTAGTAACAATTTTTTCATGATTATACTTTTACGTTTTTTTTGTTGTAAAGTAGCAGTTAAATGCAAAAAAGCATATTAGACACAGGTTTTGAATTTTTATAAGTAAATTATTACTTTTAAAACTAAAACGATACAAATTGTATTTAGGGTTACGGATTTCTTTTACAAGTATGCGTTGTAAATCATCTGTAACAAAACCGTTATATGTGGTGTGTTTCGTGTACAACGCACTCGATCATCAACTAATTTTTTAGTTTAAAATATTTATTTTTTTCTTCTATAAATTTTTATACTTCATTGCAAAAAAACATATATAAAATACACTCGGGCTACTAAAATGCTGCGTTAATATTATTATCTTATTAATATTTTTCGGTGTTCTTGTAATTGTTTTATTTGTAAACCAAATGAAATAATATACAAAAAAAGATCAGACAATGTAGTTAAATGCGTATTTAAGATGTACATTCTTACTAAAAATATATTCTGTGTTGTATGTATCCCTTTAATTTGTAGACAGTTTTGTTTAGGAACAAAGTTAAAAAATTTCGAATCGGTTTGTTATTACCCCAAAAACATTATAATCATACCATCAGCTAAAGCCCATTTTGCAAAGCTATTATCATTTTGTCGTTAAACCAATAGTTTTTGTTGTCAACAATGTACTAAACACACTAAAAAAAAATATACGGTATTGCACATAATGTGACTATTTTGAATCTTGTTATTAAAGTTGCATTAGTAATATTTACTTATCTTAGCTGCAAAGGAAGCCTTGCCCTCGATCTAAATCAAGCTAAAAAATACATAAAATAGTAATCGAAATATGCAGTCTATATATGGATAAATAAAATTCAAAGTACTTCTGATACAAAAGGATATATTTGTACCTCTAAAAACAACGCAAGTGAAGCTTTAGTTTTCATCAGTATTTTTTTAGATTTTTTATTGGTTGACCTAGTACAAAAAATAGTACATAAAGTATAGAATTTTATTATTTTATTTTTAATTAATATTTTTTGTAGCAAAAATTTTGGCTTTCTTGTTTTTTACTATAAAACGCTTTTTTAATATCAATGTTTTAATACATTTATAAAGTATTTTCTTGTAGCTTATCTACAAATTTGTGTTTTTATATTAAGTTCCTTCGTAAAAAATATTTTAGTTGTAAACTTCTGTTAGCAACATATTTTGTGTTTTTTTATTGTGTTTTCTAGTGAAAGGAGTTGTATTTTAACATAAGTATCAGAGCTGTTCACTTTTGTTGTTGTTGGTATGCATTTTTCGTCAAAAAAACTAGTACAGCATTTCATAAGTTATTTAATAGAAGTTGCGAATGTAGATACATGTAATACTAGCCGTTTACTGACTTGTTAAAAACTAATTGCTATATTTTACAGTTTTCATGTTTTTTTTTAAAGTTTTTAATTGACTTAAAGCTTTTCTTATACCGTCACCGTGCAGTATATTGTACTTTTTTGGCTTGGCTAGCGTTTATAGGTTTTTATAAAATAATATTATGTTTTTATTTTTTAAGTCATCGTAAAAGAAAACATATATCTTTAAACAGTTTATTTTTGTTACCGGTCATATAAAAACATTTTTTTTACGCATTTTTTACTAAGCAGATAAAGGATGTGTTAGATTATTCCCTGCTTTACATAAGTTGAGGTACAGGTATCATTTATTGATTGACATACAAATTTCATATGCAATGAATAGAAGTAAAATCGCTTGGTAATTTGTACTAATAAACAATAATTTTTCGATTCAATACAAAAAATTTTAAATGCTGGGTAATAAAAGCGATAACCTACTGCTCAGAAGCATTACAATGCACATTGAAAGTTGTACTATTGCATATCTGCAATTCTTGTCAGCGATCGTATTCGTACAAATTGTGTACAAAGTTTTTCCTATAAATAAGTTTTTGTACACTGCATCAGGCGCAAAACCTTTGGTATACGAAAACTCTTATCTATGCCGCTAAAAAATTATGTATTTAAACTTATATAAATGCATGTATGAAAAAAATCAATTTGTGTTTATATTTACAAAAACACACAGAATCATGGTATAGAAAACCGATGTAGTATACAATTTGTTGTTTTTTGAACCATTGTACAAGCTCAAATGTGAACAAAAATATATAATTAAAACTGTATTCTGCAATCACAACATTGCAAAGATAAAATGATGCAAATTTAGAACTAAAGATGCCGACAAACTGCTTATGCAATAGGTACTCAGGGGCAGATTTACATTCTAGGGGGCCCGGGGGCACTTTTTCTGTTGGGGCACCTACTTAAAAATTGAAAACAAAAATTACTGATAGGAGTGATATTTATTTTTACGATTTTAATATACTGATATTTTTTAATTTGTCAGTAAAAGCTAATTTAAATCAGCAAAAAAATGTTTTATTTTGGGGCGTATATTAATTATAATTTTTCGATGATAAAAAAAATATTAAAAGATATGCATAGAATTGTATAAAAAAAGCAGTTACAATAAAAAACTATAGTGGATAGTTAGTTTGGGCAAAACTTTTTGTGTAAATTTTAAAAAAGCTTGGTACAAAAAATTACAGTTTTGTTGAAAAATCGGTATAAAAACAAAATTCAAAACTAAAAAATACAAAAATTTTATGTTATGTGGTTACACAAATTTATACTTAAAAGAAGAATTTAATATTAAATATGCAGATTTTTTTTATTGCGACATTTACAGTCATAAAAACCGGGTAAAAAATATTTTCCGAAGCCACAACTATGTGTAAAAAGTGCAAAAGGGATCTACTACATATTGTAATAGCAACACAACGTACCATATTAAAAAAAGAATTGTAATTTGACGTGCATTTAACTGGTGATTTCCGGACTTTTTTGAATTGGTGAGATGTCTATAAGTATTAAAAAATGCTAGTAAAAAGCATAATAGATGATACCATGATTAAATTTACACAAAACAGGACAAAAAAAAAACCCAAGTGCAGGTAGTTTAATAGGTTGCTAGTTTTGAGATGTTAAAAACAAGTGTAAGCTAGTAAAATAATTAGTTCTTACTTGAAATAACCTAGTTGGTCAGTTTAATAAATATGATCATATGCCTATGTTATGGGTTTTTTTTTAATATTTACAAAAAACCTATCCATGCTTTTTTTAGTATACGGACAACCTTTTTGCTTTGTTTAAAAGCTATTTGATAATACATTAATGAGGAAAAAAAACTGAATTAAGGATGCAAAAAAAATGTATGCGCAAAACTTTGTGAACTAATTATATGGCTAAAAAAGTGTTAAAATATAATTTTATTACCTCGCAAACTATCGTAAATACGCACATTATGCAATCTTGGAAATTAGGGAAAAAATTTTTCACGCTTTTGCATATAAGAATAACCAACAACGTAATTCTTTGATTATAGGTTTATTTGATTTACATTTAAAATATATCTTTGTTTATATAATTATATATAAGTTTTTTATTTTTTGTTTTTTCGAAACAAAAAAAAACTTCATAAAATTTTTTGGGGCCCTTAGGGTGAAGGCCCTGGTGCCCGTGCCCCCAGTGCCGCTTCTTAATCCGCATCTTAGATACCCGAAGTTTTTCTTATGTAATGTTTGTATAAAATTTTTTTTGCCAGTCTTTTTAAAGAACTAATAAATGCTTGCAGAGGCTTTCAGATATGAGTAGTACAAAAAACATACTTATGTTGGCGCGTACAAGTTTAAAATAATTATATGTGGGAACAATTTTTTTTTGTTATAATAAAAGCCATAATGATTACTTTTTTCTCATTACCATTATTACTTATTGTTACAAAGTAGTAGTATATTATATTTGTTACGTTTTGTGTGCTTAAGTACATCAAGCAAAATCAGTGAAACAGTTTTTTAAAAATTTTGACACTTTTAGATCACAAAAAATCACAAATATATTGACCCTTATCGCCGTAGAGCTTTTGAAATATCTTTTCTATTACGTATATATGCAATATGTTTAGAATACATGTTAGAAAGCTTTTTTGTACCAATACGCGGAAGATATTCTTTGTAATTGCATGACTAGACAAACATTATATACGTTTTAAGGCAGCTTTTGCTGTAGCATGTTAAATTATTGCGATTATTACAAGTTAAAAGTCTTAAAATGTTTTTCAAGTCGCGGATAAAATCGACTTATTGCATATGCATATTTTTGTATATGTGTATTTGGGGTTAGTACAATTGTTAAACTTATAATTAAAATGTTTATCTTCACTGACCACATACAGAAGGTTGCTGTGTTATACGGAGCAATTTTTACGACTTAGATGTGTTCTTGTTTTTCTTGGTAGAAAAAAAATGACTACATATATGTGGTCCAGTTAGCAATGGAGTCGAACTGGTATTTTTTAACAATTTTTAGATGAACTTGCATTCTACCTTTTTTTAACGTAAGCAAAAGCTTGTATATTTATTAAATACATGCCAGTTTTTTTAATATACAAACTAGCAAACAAGAAAACCGCCTATTCTTTTTAAGGGTTAATCCGCTATTGACTTATATGAAAACATAGAAAAATTGTTTTTTTCATGTGTTAATAGCATTTTTTATAAACTATGCAAGTGAAAACCATATAAATACTTTTTGATGTAGATTGTAATAAGTACCTTAGTAAAATATATAAGATTTGCGGCGAGTTTTTTTTTTTTGCAGAAAATGTAATTATCTTTACGCTAAAAGCAAGAAAAAAAATACAAATCGTAAGAATGGCAGACCAACAGTGTGATATGATATTTGTTTTAATTAATTTTTTTAAAAATATAAATAGGTAAAGAAATTACAAAGGCGAACATAACTAACAATTAAAACTGTAAAAAGAATTAAAAAAAGAAAAACAAAATAATTCTGTTTTATATTGACTACGAATTGTTTAATATTAACCCTACTTAGTACAGACTATGACAATTTGTTTGGAAACTGTGGTTGTACAACTTTCACCAATAAATCAGGAAAAAAAATTTACTTGACAAAATTTTTTATTTGCATTTCTGTTGTATAACAGCAAAGCTTTATATTAATTGTTATATCCGTAGTATTTTTACTTTTGAAAGCAAGGATAAGTAACTGATAGATCTATTCGTACAATAAATCAAAAAATACTACTTTAAGAGAGTTGTAAAAATAGTATGCAACTGAAGGTTCAGGATTTCACTCTACTGACGTATTACCGTAGAAAAACGCGACTTATACATAAATTTTTATTTTTTTAAAAGGCAATGTATCTGATATGATGCGTTACCAGAGAGACAAATGGAGTCTGCGACAGATAATAAAAAAAACCACGCTTGCTTTGTAGTTCTCTCATGTTTTTGTGCTTAGTTTGTCACACAGAATTTTTTTACATAAAAAAAAGTATACATTTATGTGGAAAGCAAAATTTAATGCGCGAAATGCTTACTAACAGTAAATTTCAGAAATCTTCCTTAGAATTTAAGAACAAATTTAAAGACGAAAATTAGTATCATTTATTAAAAAACAAAGGCATTTTTTTCATTTTTGTCAAGTTTACGATAGATATTTATGCGTTGAAAAATATTTTTTCTGATCCTCCCAGCCAGAGCATTTCTTTACGTAAACTATTTGTTACCCACCCCGTAAAAGAACCTGTGTAAGCAAACTCAGACCAAAAAGAACCCCCGTTTGCCATGAAATACGATTCTTATAGGGGGGCAGTGGCGTAGCCAGGATTTTTTTTGCCTTGGGCTAGTTCTTTTTTTTTTAATTTTTGGCTTTTAAAACACGATTTAAAATATCAAAAATCATAATTGATTTTGCTTGAAAATTTGTCAGTTTTAGATTTTTTTACATTAGGTTTATTCGTCAAAAAAATCTCTGCACAAAAGAAGAACCCGGCCACCCCGAGAATTCCGGCGCGAACATTTTTGACAGGGGGGTTTAATTCCCACCCCCCTTCTTCTCGATACGCTGTTGATGACAGGGAAACAAAAATTTGCAAAGATGTACAATACAGCAGTACTTTCAACATTACTACGTAAAAAACAAAAAAAGTGTGCAGAACAAATGCAATGGCTTGATTGCAGTATAAAAAGTTTTAATGATAATACTAACAAGCAACCAAAGCCACCGGCGAAAATTCAATATTCGTCATTAAGATCAGGCTTCTTTTTGGTTTCTGATGCTAGTGCTTATTGGAAATAATTTTTACACATAAGAAAACACTTAATTTGTATCTGGCACCAATTGTTTTTTACAAGGGAAAGTATAAGTCTAGGTAGGCAGTTTTGCGCGATTTGCAGAGCAATGTCGAATACAAAATAAAAATAAAAGTTGTAAAACCTCTGCAAAAAAACCAAAAAAGTGTAAAAATGCAAAGCATTAATTACAACGACGGTGCCATAGAAAATAGAGTACCAAGTAAAGAAGAAAAATGGACGTAAGAAAATTATTGATAAAAAGTACAGACTATTGTATTAATAGCCCTTAATATTAGGGCAAGATGATTAAGTAAAAATGCCAAACCACGATACAGAACATGCAATATAAAAAACTACTAAGTATATTTTCTGCAGTAATGCGGCATACACAAGTATAAATGGTCTTCGGTTTTTTTTGTTTAACTTATGATGTTTTGTTCTTATTTTCTGCGTCTTTATAGTTATTTTTTTTTCTAGCTCATACAATTCTTCTTGCTCTTTTGATTTTTTTTCGATTATAAAAATATGTATGATGCAAGCAAAACTATATCATTTGACAAATATTTTTATCCGCTAGTTCTTAGCAAAAATTCATTTTTGAGCGCACTTTAAACATGCTACCCAGTAATCCTTTGTCGCTGAAAAATAAATTAATATTTCTAATTATGTGAACTTATAGTATAAAAAGCACATTTTAAGCTTACCTTACACAAAACAATCGTATATTTTACAGACTGCGTGTAAACTGAGCAAAAATTACAGCCCAAAAAATAAACTTAGCAAATAAAATTGATATTGTAAAAATCCTAAAAAAAAAGAAAAAATAAATAAACAAAAATAATTTTTTGTATTTTTTTTTAATTTTTTTAGTTGCTATCAAAAAAAAGTCGCTTAGGCACGGGGTTGCACGGACAAATAAAAATAAGGATGTAACCTTTCTATTGTAATTCTTTTTAACATTTTCGTTAATATAAGTTGGCTAGCGTTATAAACGATGGTTTATTAGAGTGGTTTGTATTATATATTGAAGGGTGGCGGTTTATCAGATGAAAAAGTACAAAACAGGATTTTTTTTGATTTTAAAAAAAACTTTTTCTTTCCCCAAAATTATGTGTCGTGGCAGCATCCCGGGCAGTGGCGTGGCTATGACTAAACTCGTCCACAGAGACAAAAAAAGACCCCCCCCCCCTGCGTGAACTCGTCCAGGAAGAAAAAAATATACATTAAAAAGTCATATTATCAAAAAAGAA
>JAQFYM010004267.1:0-16006 GCA_034694785.1 Agrenia bidenticulata | reverse complement strand
AATCGGACTAGTTTGAAGAGAGTTATCGTGATGGCAGACGGACAGACGGACGGACAGACGGACATTGACATGATCCTGTAAGCCCTTGGAGTCGGGCTAAAAATCAAACTGACTCAAACTCAAACTGATAGCTGTTAACCACAAACAATTTTCGACAAGTTCTTTTTACCCCCAGGCCACAATAATTATTTTTTGGTTTTTTCGTGTGTCATATCCTTCAGTAATCTTTGAGTAGATAGTTTGAGGTAAAATTTTGGTCATTACAATTACAAACCTACTCTACAGACTCTACAGTAAAGACACTCGTTATGAATGGGCGTTCAAAATTGCAATTTTATATGATAAGTATAATATCCCAGCGTCATTGAGATACTGGCCATACTGGTCATGTTTTCTTTGGGGCTAGTATATAAGAGTTTCATCCCGGGTGTAAAATATGCATCTGACATGGAGTAAACCAAAACTCTTTTATTGTTTAAAAATGATGAGCAGTATAATATGTAATGTATATTCAAGTCTGCAATTTTGTATTTTTAGGATGCAGTCTTGTGACGGCAGGTCCAGGGATTTCCACAGAGAAACTGATGAATGTTTTTCAGTCAGCTCCTTTCGATAAGCCCCGTGATCCAATAAGTCTCCTTGGAGTGGACACTAGGTCAGGGATGAGCCCATTTCTGAAAGATCAATTTCGAGGAATAGCAACATCGGCTGGAGTTGAATTTTTTGAAACTACGTTTGAAACTGAAGCCTACCAAAACTCTCAACAGACCGAAGTTTTCCAAGCCACAAATTACATTTTGGTTTTCAAAGGCTCTAATGAAGAGACGGAAGATCGCCCTTTGGCTATTTTGGCCAATTATGACACAGACATGAATGAACCTAATGCTATGGATGACAATGGGTCTGGGGTGGCCGCCCTTATTGTTCTAGCTAAATATTTAGCCGAAAAGATTTCCACCAATAAGATAAAGCTTGAAAGAACTGTCATTTTGGCTGCGACGGATGCGGCTATTGAGAAATACGTGAGTCTTTATTTTCATGTAACTAGTATTTCTCTAAAATTAGATTTAACTGATTCATAAATCCAAATGTTATTCTCAAGGATTATGGAGTACCAGCTGGGGCCAAAAAGGGTGGTGAGAAGTTTGTCCAAGAATGGCTCCCAAACTTTTTGAAAGGCAGAACCTTTGCTGGAGCAATTGTTTTGGATGGGATCATGAACTTTGACGAAAGACCAAATTCTCAAGTGGACTCTAACGAATTCAGCAAGGCAAGGACTTAATGTCCTGCTGTGACATGACATGTTTACTTATATACAAATTATTTAACCAAGTTATCATTGATGATTAATTTCCCATATTTAGGCGTTTCCTTCTGCCTACCAAGAAATGTCGAATGGGGAATTCAAAGGTGATTTTTTGGCTCTTGTGCAAAGAGATGATCATTTGGACAACCCCTTGACACAAGCATTTGAACGAGGGTGGATAAAATCTATGAAAGAACTTAAGCAAGTTGCTGAACATGTGGATCCTAAACTTATTAAATTCAAGTTTACGAATCAATCCGCGTTATCTCCAGTCACTAAGCAATTCCTCCGATCCGACCAGAACGAATTCTGGAAGTGGATTCCTGTCGATCCGTCTTCATCACGACTTTTCCCCGCGATTCTTCTAACTGACACTGGTAGAATAAATAATTTATAAATACAGACATAAAATCGTTTAATATTTACACACATTTTGAAAACTATTTTTTCAACAGAAAAATACCGTAAAACAGATTGTGCCCCAAGAAGCTGCACATTAGCTGCTGTGGCTACACCAAAAAACTTGGCCTTTTTGCAGAGAAATGTGATGGCCGTTTATGCCACTGTTTTAGAAATTCAAGCAGGTTCGTTAAAGATTTCACCTATTTTTGAGCACGATAAATAAGTTTATTGCCAATTTTGAAAAGTATATTAGTATATATATAGTATAAGTGGCGGTCGGATATTTGGAAAATTACCACAATAATGTGTTTTGTCTCCACTAAGTGGAATATTTAAATTTAGTATGAATATTAAATAATGGTGAGGGTAAAATGTTTTTTTTCTAGATCCCAAACACAACGGATGTGCCAAAGCGGAGTTTCCAACAACAACACTTCTCACATTGCTAGCTGGAATCTTTTTTCATCACAATTTCATAAAATATAATTAGTTTCGAGTTGAAATTAACTCCATGCTGCCTTTGTAAATTTTTTTGTTTAGTTCTAACTTATTTATGACTGTTTTCCTTTATTAACTATAATTTAGCACTGTAATTTTGGTTCCCGTTATGTATTTCCTCTGGAAGGATATAAAAGAGAGATATTTATTACTTAACCTTCTGCAACTGATAGTAAATATGGATTCTTAGTCTCAACTCCTGTTGATGAACTTCTATTGAATATTTTCGAGTTTGGAAAATAAGTCAGATTTGTGTAGCATTCTATATTTAAAAGCAAAACACCTCAATCGCTCTCTTATTAGAACCACAGTCCAACCTGGATCATTTTCAGTAATTCGTTATATGTTATCAGTAAGCTCAGTATCAGGATTTAAGAATTTTTCCTCCAGCAGACTGGCAATAACCCTAATAAATAAATATAACAGAAATCCAGACTGGCAACGATGGAAGTCATAAGAATGATGAAAGGTTGAACAGTCCATTTTTTGAGCTTTAATGAATTAATCCTCTCCAGCCAAGCAAAGAATCATGGACATGGCCTGACATTAAACCTCATCACGATGTCACAATAATGAACTGAATGAGCATGACATATTCCTAAGGATTAGTAAGGGCTCATATTGAAAACAATCTAGGGTTTCCAGGAATCAAATACGCGGATCATATTATTTCCATGAAAGTTTTCATGAAACCAAGAAACAATGGATTTGGTAATTATATGCATGAACCAGTAAAATGACACATTAATGAAAGGAATTCTTATTACTGAGACACCGAATAGTAAAGGAATGGATTTTTAAACAGACATACTAATAATACTAATACGATGGATTAGTAATATTGTAAATCGAAATTACAAACAGACTATAAATATCAGTACTTATCAGATATTTTTCTATTAAACTAAGATTGCGCTTCTTCTGTTTATGTTTCGATGTTTTTGGCTGTGGGGCGTTACAAGTGAAAAATTAGTGAATCAATTTTAGAAATCGGTAATGAAGAGACGAAAAAGATGCAATTGCAAATGAACAAGCCAGTTTATGACGTAGCCACTGTCTTCTAACTAAATAGTCAAACTACTGGTTACAGACTTTATTAATTATACCATAACATTTCTTCCGAATCCCATCTCCGGGTAGGACACCCCATGAGTGCGTCAAGCCTTATACTCTTCCCCTATTAAAAAATATCGAGACTTCCCAAACGGCGACAGAGCTTCCAAGTAGGAAGAAGCAGAGAATATTTCTCTAAATAATTTCTAATCAATACGATCATAAATATAAAAACAATCTGCCCCAGCACTGTCCCTTCCATCCAGTCTGCAGTCAAGTATCTTTAAAATATTACAACTCAAAATATTTCCAGATCATCCATCAAGTAAAGTGGAGAATCCTATTAAGTCTTGTGAGTTGCATGTACCACAAAAAACCTGGCCTGACACTTGTGCTTGGCAAGATTTATTCAACAATAATATAAAATAAAACGGTCTCGAATTGAGTGTAAGATTTTTTTTCCACAAAAAAGTACAAGAGATTCCCTTATTAAATCTTACCGATAAGATCTTGAATCATTGAGTCAGTTGAGAAGAGGTGGGGGCTGTCTCTACACAGTGGAGACTTCTCTATAGTGCTCTGGCATATTTTTCTAACAAAAAATCCGTAGCCTTTTGACCCTAGAGAAGCCAATCTGAATTAAATAACTTGATATTACTTATCTTTATTCATCCTAATGATGACATCCTCATTGGTCGAGTATTGAGATTCACTCTGATTAATAGATTTACACGACCAGTAAACCGTTCATAAAAAATATCACAAGTGAGAAAATCTTATACGTCTTAATTTTTGTTGTTACTCCTAACAAGAGTCAAGAATCTGTGCTGGGCTTATCACAATCCCAAGAGATTTTAGTTCTTATTGAACAGTATTCTTGGAAGGAGGACCCGTTGGGGGTTGGATTTGCAGAAGAGGACCAAGCTGTTTATTTTATCAAACAATCAGACATTTTAATGATGAACGTGTAAGAGGACTTGATCAGGTCAGAATTTGGGATTACGAACGAATCGAGAAGGTCGTTATCGGCGGTGGCGTGGAATAGTAACCTACATAATAGTAACATCGTAACAAGATTAGTAGGGTGGGATTATTCATTGAGGACGAGTGTGTTTCCTTGAACATAAAATCCTGGTCAGTGTGGAGGTTTTCTTTGGAACGAGATATCAAACCTTTGTTTGCAAAGCTGAAGTCTTGAATTGTTAATATTGGACCACCAAGTTTTGGAATTATCGGGAACTTGAAATTTGAATACCAAGGACAAAATGGCCTGCCTTGGGCAAGACGACTTGGAGTAAGTGATTTTGTATAGTATTTAGTAATTTACACAGTTTTCGAGTAGCTTAAAAACAATCAATATTTTTTATAAGTGGTTGTGGGTCTGGAATTTATTAAGATTGTACTTTAAACATAGATGGATAGTTCATGGTTCGATATTTGGCCTAAATGGATTATTTACCTTAAAATTGAAAATACTGAGAAGGCTTTGACTTTATTGTATGTCCTTCATATAATAACTGCAATTCTAATGAATTGATAAGTAATGAGAATATAATTTACTAACATGAGCTTAAATTTCTAATATAGCCTTGTTGGCCTTTAATCTAGACATTTGACAACTAATTCTGACTTGTTGTAAACTTTAAAACCCCGGATATTTTACCAAAACTAGATATTCAATTAGGCAACCCGAATTTCTTTTTTAACTTTCTATTTCTGAGTGACTTTTAATATGAAAAATAATTATTCTTAGTTTTAAACACAAACCATACATCGATACAAACTTGTTTTAGTCCCTGAGATTATTTGTTATACTTTAATGTCCGCTTTTCATTCAAAAAGTTTCTTACATCCATGTTTTAGCAGCGAAATGGCTCAGTTCGGATGCAACATGGGGGAAGTAAGTGATGGGCTGCTCTACGGGGAATACCTACAGTTGGAAAAAGTTCTTGGGGCGCAGCGGATGGTAAGTGCGGAGCAGAATAAGCCCGTCCATGATGAGCACCTTTTCATCATTACTCATCAAGGTGATTTTTTATTCTGAACGATCTATCAAGTTCAAAAACATTTTAAGATTCTCCAACGTGGCATAGATAGATACATAACCGCATGAATCATAAGAAATCCCTAGCTCAGTTTTTTAATTTTAACGTTTGTTGAAACATGTGAAACCAGTAGTGGAGAGATGCACAGTTGAATTAGTAGGAGGCACGCACTATGCAGATCAGACAACATATAATGAACCTCGTGGACAAAATTGAAACAAATTAAAAATCAAGTCAGACACGAGTTGTGAATGCCTGTAAAAAATCCCTTTGATTACATTCTAACAAGCGAGCCTGTGTCAAGCTCAAGGTTAATACGATTTCTGGGCAGCTCCCAATCGATATTCAAAGCACACGATTGATTACCTTTACAAATGTAATAAAAATTCATTGCCATTATGTTACAATTTCTGGAGGATTTTGACCGAATATGCATATAATTTGTCAGTCTCGTCAGTTGTACCAAGATTGGATAACAATTTTGGGTTCAGACAGAGTATCATGAAAAATACAATAACAAACCCGTTCTTTGTCAGCCAGTGCTTAACTTGATTCTGAACTTAATTGGTACGTAATTATAAACTGGGTTCGCTTAAGTAACATTTATGGAGTCCTGATCGTATCCTTGGTTTGATACTGAAATAATACTTTATCAAATAACTAAGAATACGGAAGAATTTCGTTAGCCCTTTTCGAGTCGTCTCAGAAAGCAACCTTGAACTTGTTTTGTAACACGGACCAAGTATGAAGGATGTTTTAATGATTAATCGTCTTAATAATTAAATGAACGTAGTTTCTTGATAAAAACAACTTCGGTCTCTACATTTATGTAAAGGGTTGCAAGCAATTATTAACCTGCTTCTGTCTTAATTATTTTATGGTTCAAGTTATTCTTTTGATAGTTTAGAAATACATCTTCCAATCATGTAACTCAAGCTTACGTAACTCAAGCTCGTTTTTTAAGGGATATTCAACCTGAAAATATTTTATGTTGAGCTTTCCTATTCTGGGGTTACAATTACAAACCATGGTGGAAATATGCTTAGAGAATCTTTAAATCAAAAATAATATTTATCAGAGTCTAGATTTAAAATGATATTTATGATATTTAAAGTTAATATTGTGAACTACATTTTCAGCCTACGAACTGTGGTTCAAGCAAATCCTTTTTGAAGTGGACTCAATCCGCCAGCTTTTCATGAAGTCGGAAGTGGACGAGCGGTGCATGTTAGAGATTCTCAAAAGAACTCAGAGATGTGTTCTAATTTTAAAGGTAGTAACTGGATCTAAAAGTATTAAGATTCCCTTTCCATGCTTTTGTCGAGATGCTTATTCTTCATAGAAACCTTGTTCCTGTTAATTTTTTTTTTAAATAAGACCGTAGAGTCAATAAATTCCTTACCATTTGTTAGACGGCTTGTGTTGTACATATGATTACAATGAATTTCAAAATAATAGCTTCTGGTGGACCAAGTGATGATCCTGGAAACAATGACTCCTCTGGACTTTATGGAGTTCCGCCACTACCTCTCTCCAGCCTCAGGATTCCAGTCCTTGCAATTTCGGCTGCTCGAGAACAAGTTGGGCGTTAAACCGGTTCGGTACAATATTAAACAAGGACCGGGTAACAGTTTTATCTCCAAAAACATTAGTTAATAATCAAAGCTTTAATGATACAGGAAAAAAGAGCCAAATACAACCAGGAGCATTACATGCAAGTCTTTGCCTGCCAATCCGCTACAGATCAGCTAAAGAACTCGGAAGCGGAGCCTTCACTGTGTGATTTAGTTCAGAGGTTTTTCCAAGACTCAAAAGCTTTTAATTATTGAAATTCTTAGATCGGTTTAGTAATTTAAAAAATTACTATTTTACATAGATGGCTTGAACGAACACCGGGCTTAGAAGAGACCGGGTTCAACTTTTGGTCAAAGTACGAGTCCGTCGTTCAAAACTTGCTAGAGACTGAGCAAGCTGCTGCAGAAGTGAGTTAAATTGCAAAGCGTTTATTTTCAAAAAGCTGAATTTGAATTGCAAGTTTATTTAAGTGAGTTTATTTTATTTTTTTAATTGTGCTAATGAAGACCGAAACAAACGAGTCGGTGAAAGCAGCCCTTTGGCACAATGTAAAGAAGCGGAAGGAGCAGTTTGAGTCAATTTTTGACGAGACAACACACGATGCTTTGGTCAAGCGGGGCGACCGCCGCTTCTCGCACAGGGCATTGAGGGGAGCAATATTGATCACATTCTATAGGGACGAACCCCGGTTCAATCAGCCCCACCAACTTCTCGCATCGTTGATGGATATTGACGCTTTGATTACGAAATGGCGGTGTAAGTTTCAAGGAATACTGCATATAAACGTGTAACTGAATATTTGAGACCCTAGGTCCCTTCAGAGTTTCTGCTACTTCAAACGAATTTCAAATCCAAATCAAAACGTCTCATTAAAGTCAGTTGTGGCAAGGAAAACAGTCCGCAGTTAGGAAATATCTAAAATATGAAAAAAAAATCCTATAGTTCATCCATATAATCAATATATCCAAAAAGTTTTTACAGACTTGAAATTATTTGGATTCTACGGATAATCATTATACGAATGTATCAACATCCCACACATTTTAATCAACAACAAAATATAAGGGGAAACTTTCCCATAGTTTTTTCCAATTTCCAGAAAAATTATAAAACTACACTTTAAGTAGCAAGGTTTAATTTTTAATAGCAAATATTTGCTCTTGTAAAACATGGATTGACAAAGGATAATTTAATTTCAGATAACCACGTTCTTCTTGTTCAAAGGATGATAGGCTCTCAACAGTTGGGTACAGGTGGTTCATCGGGTTATCATTACCTCCGCTCTACTCTGAGGTAGGTCGATGGGATTATTTACATCTTTAATTATTTTCAGGTTTTCATTTAATACTTTTAACTTTTTTATTGACCGTAGTGACCGTTACAAGGTGTTTCTGGACTTGTTTAATCTATCGACGTTTCTCATACCACGAGCCCAGGTTCCACCTCTAACTCCGGAGATGCGCTACAGGCTTTCCCTTTGTGAGGCTTTGGACGGAGATTTCATCCGCAAGGACAAAACATAACAAACTATTTGTTGAGAAACAAAAATCTTTGGAATGTACGGCTTTAATTAATTAATCAAACACTATGGATTTGAGTTTAAAATTCCTAAATAAAAATGAGCAATTAGATGAAATGTGAAATCGACAAAAATAATATTATATAGAGATACTTAAATAGCGTAGTATTTTAAAGTATGTAAATGCGAGCATTGCCGTTTTTAGGATGTATGGTTTTTATGAAATGGAGATTAATTACACGTCGCCAAATAGACGAGCATAAATGTCTGTGAATTCTGACCCCAATTTTATGGCAAGATAAATATAAAAAAGGAAACAAACAAATAAACAGCCTCATTTTTATAACATCGCATACTTTAAAGCTCTCGTGATAAAAATAATCACAATTTCTTGCACCAACTCAAGGTTAATATTATACGTGGAATTGGTCAATGGTGAGAGTAGGACCAAGTTATTGATAAAAATGTTCAGTACATCACATGGATGCGTAAGATCGCGAAGGATACTCAAAAACACCGAGATGGTAGTTTTTCAATTTATTTAGTTTATAGTCAAATCAGGAATAACAATCTAAGGTAAACCAACCGATTACCAAGTTACCCTTAAAACTTGATGTTTAACTTGAAGATTCATCCTAGAATCGTTACAAATTTCTATTGAACAGTCCCGATAAAATATATAAACTGCTAACTACCGTCCTTCTTCAGCCTTTGTCTCTTTTACATAAAATCGTATTGAATCAACTGCTTAATAAAAACTACTGTAATTATGAACTATGTTTAGCAATAACGTGTCAAATCGAATTAGAACAAACGGGTTAGTCATTAACCTTCCCCTGTGGCCAATAATTTGTTTGATGAAATTCCTTCCTTGAAATGGGAAACCTCATCACTGATAGGAAAGATAAAGTCCCGGACTTTGTCACACAATTGACAGTCCCACAATATTCTGATGATCTGAAAAACTTGGAATTTTCCAATTACAGAAGTTGAAGGCAGGACAACCTTGTCACAAGGTGTACAATCTGTTCTTGTTTCTACTATCTTTATGTCCATTAGGGAATAAAATCAATCGATATTTCACATTGATCTACATTGGCTGTGATTGAATAATGGAATAAAATCCAATCCCCATTCATTCCACATTTTACAAGTGACTAGTGCGTCTCAAGTCTTGAGCCTACAGGGACGTTCCGAAACGAGTCAGAGTGGTGGGCGGACGATTTTTGTTAGATAACTTTTGTAATTTTATGTGGGGCCGAGAAGAGCTTAAAATTTAGAGCAAAATGGGCTTTCTAAGTGCCAGATTCATGTCAGCGTCCATAGTGTTGCTTGCATTGGTTTCCTCCGCCCATTCCAGGGGAGCTGGGTTACCAGGATATGGAATTGAACAGTTGGATCCGATTGATCTGAGTCAATTAAAATCCGGGTTCGGGGATGAAACGATAAGAAAAGTGTTGGTACCATATTATGTGGATGAGGTTTTGAGCACCTTGGCCAATGATCGAGTTTGGATTGAGGACGTGCTCCTTTCTGGTGTCAAAAACATGGATTGCAAAGGCCATGTTTGGGAATGGCTCGTCCGAGTGCTGAATCTCAAGAAACAAGTTTTGCTGGATGATTTGTGGGTTCTTCACAGTAAGTTCAAATTAGAGTTTATGACTTTTAGATTCTTGGTGTTTATGGGTTACTATATATCGGGTTATGCAGATTTTAGAAACTTGTTAGATTGGTGGTCTCAGTCTCCGCCAGCAACTAAAAAGGGCGACAAGTTTCCCCATTGGGGATTTAATTTTATAAACTCATGACGTTTTTTTTTTACATTTGCAGTGTTCGATGCATGGGGAAAGCCACCGGAAGGCCTTCTCACCGGCCATGTTAACGCCTTGGGAGACTTTGACGAATGCGTAGACACTGCGGTGACGAATTTAAAAATCCAGAACCCTAACGCCGCCTACTCGAAGACAAAGACAAGTTTCGAAGGCCGCTACTGTAACACTTTCCTCGCCCCTTATAATGCCGTCCGGTTTGGAAAATACTTTAAGAACGTCACGGCAAAGTCAGAAGATTTGATGAAGTTCCTTCGAAACACTCCAAAGGAGTCGGTTTCTCCTGGAGAATTAATTGTAAATCAAACATTCCTTCCACTTGCTTTAGTTCCTTTGAACTGTACTGCTGAGAATATTCACGCATTTTAAAAGTATTATCAACATGTGGATATTTTTTTTAAAGGAATTGATTAAGCTTCAAGTTGGCGTGCGAATTCTACCGTCCTTGGCCATATGCTTCCCCAACACTTGCGACAAAACCGACATGGAACAAATTATGGTGAATGCCTTTGATCTCCTCTACACACCGGTATACGGAAGTTTCCCCAAGGAGAGTCTGCTCTGGCCGGCTGTCGAGAGTTGTTATGATGCCAAGAAGCCTGATCTCGATGCTGGGGACATCTCTGTCATGTATGAATACGATAATAGAATTAAAAAATGCAAACTATGCGTCGATCCAAACAAAACTATAGCAAAATCATATTTTTGAAGTAAGAAGTTTCACTTTTTTTTATTGAAGATTTTAGAGAGTTTAAAGTCTAGGTCGATTCATACAAAAGATCAGAACAGATTTGTATCAGTAGGCTAGGAATATTAGATTTTGCAGTGCTATGTCTTGTCTCGTTGCCTAGTAGGCCAATGCAGGAGAAGTGTTGTTAACCCTTTGGAGTGGAGACATTAATATCTACAGCCACGGTTGTCATACTATTGAGGACGCTATCACCTTTCCGAAATCTTTCGAGATTGGAACGTAGAAATACATTGTTTTAATTCGAGTGAGTTGCTGTATTTCTCTTCCCCCTATGCTCCATAATGGTTTCCAATCTCGAAAGATTTCGGAAAGGTGATAGCGTCCTCAATAGTACAGATTATCTTAGGAGGTTTCCAGGGGAAACAATGCCATTTAAGCTTATCGATAGTCAATCAATCGTTTATTGCATGAACGGCTGTCAGCCTTTGCAGTGGACAAAAAAAAAAAAAAATTATTTAGACTAAATATAATTATAAAAAATAGTTGATATCATGCAGTAGTTAATAGAACTGGTTTTTTGCTTATCGATAGTAAGGTTATTCTAAAATACGTTACAACCCTTTCCATGGGTCAGATTTCTTGAAAAAAAAATTATTTTTTAAATTTATTTTTTAAAAACACCACATTAAGCATTGAGAAACATGAATACAGAAACATCATCAAAACTCAATGAAAAAATTTAAATGAACAAAATGTATCAATTAGAAATAATTTGACCTTGAATGGTAGATTTCAAAACATGGTATAGCGCAGAGAGAAACTTCACATGTATTGCATCGAAAAGATCTTCGACTTTCCTTACTTTTTTTGCACAAACATGACAGCGTCTCATTAGATGAGCTTTATTAATGCTTGATGGATTGTAAGCTAAAAAATGCCGATCCTTAAGACGTAAAGGATAATCAAGTGGCATAACTCTATTAGATTTATGACCTTCTTGCTGCTAAAATTTGTCTGACTATTTTCATCCGGAATTCCAAAAATGTTATCTTGCGATGAAAATGTTTCTTCATCACAAATGCATAAAAAATTGACAGATCCACCGCTCGAAAGAAATTTTTTTTGTGCATAGTAATCAACTTAGTAATTACATAATCCTCATTAGCTAGGGGTTGTTCATGTAAATTACCATTTTATAGACTTTCTGGCGATTTCAAAGAGTTGCACATGCATGCCAGATTAGTCGGTTCCGGTAGTATTGGACAATTTTTCAATTTTTAAATTCTTAGAGGGTTCCAAAATTTCAGTCCAGCGTTTTGTAAAAAAGTTCCAAACTTCGCGAATTTTGTAAAATTTTTAAATTTATTTTAATTAATCTCATCGTCAATTTCAGCCACCCCCTTTTCAATTTCAGTCCCCTCATCGTCAACTGTCGTAACTTGTGTATTCCTGAGTAATTCTTCGAAAGCGTCAGAAAGTTCTTAATGTAATTTTGTAAAATTAAAATTTTGTTTGTAAGATATCTTCCTTAACGCAATAATAACTACTGTTATACATACAGTATAGACCAATGGAGTAGAATAAAAAGAAGGATGCGACAGCCGTCAGCCGTAGTTAATATTTTATTTAACCCGGATGCACGCGGCTGAAATTAATTCGATTTCGAAAATTCGAAACTCAACTAGAAAATTAAAAATCGAAGTGACCTGACTAACACTTTGTTATGTGCGTTTGAACGGTGTATTAAAATTTAAAATGACTTTACAGAGTGATGCTCTGCATCATCTTGTTCCTTTGCCTCGTAGCATCCTTGGTGGACATGGCCTTGAACAGAGGGTTAGAGAAACCCCCTATACGAGGTACACTTATTCAAAACTATTATTAATTCCGGGTTTAAAAATACAAAGAGATTTCCGTATCTAAAAATGTTGTCTCTTTGGAACAGGTCTGGCCTTCCAATACTTAAATTCATTCTCCTTGTACACGAACATTCCCAAATGGCTGAATACGCGGGCGTCTGCTGATGATTTAGGATGTCTTCATGGAATTCGAGTTCTGAGTACCTCATGGGTCATCCTGGCCCATACTTGGTATGTAATCACATTCATCCCCTTTTGGAACTCGACCGATGTCAAGCAGGTAACGGTTGAATTTCGAATGTAATCATTCATTAACTCGTTCATCTGAAAACGGGGCCAGCTTTCTTCTTCCTGCAAACTCTTTATTAAGATATTTGTCTTCAAAACTGGAGCTCTTTTCGAATGTCGCTAAATAACTTCTTCAATTTTTTCCGGCATTTTAAAGTTAACTAACAAACTCGGGAGAACCTTAAGTAGATAGATCTGCGTTGAATTAAGTTTGGTTTAAGCTCTTCAAGAATAGTGAGCAGATTCTGAATTTATTTAAAAAAGCTTACGTCATTTGAAATTTTATGATGATGATGTAGCAGATTTTATACACGAGCTCTTATCAACGCTGTCTGATTTAAGTTGTCCCAAGGCAAAGTATGAGAATTCTTAATGGAATTTTCTTGTTTTTCTCAAACAAGTTTAGTGAAACAAATTTTTAAATGCCAAGTATTTACCTTAAAACATAAATGTAATTTTAAAATTTCTTAAAAAATTAATCCATGATTATGATTATAAAGTCTAGGATTGAGCTTGGAATCTTTAAACGAGAATTGTTCTTTTTTTATGCCCTCAGCTTACAGACGGCTGGATGATTTTGACAATCCTAAACTCCACAGTTTCGGTGGATACATTCTTCGTAATGAGTGGTCTCCTCGTGGCCTTCAATGTTCTCAAGCTCCTGCACAAGACGAAAGGAAAACTTAACATCCCAATGTTTTACGTTCATCGATACCTCAGGTAACCCGTCTTGTTCCTAGTCATGATGTTTCTTTGCGATTTGTATTCAAAGATATTGATCTAAGCTTTACGGTCCAGGTTGACCCCGGTGTACGCTGTTCTCATCGGAATCATGGCCACTCTCGTACCCTATTTGGGCCGTGGACCCTATTGGATCATTATGGACAGGTGGGGAAGCTTCTGTGAAACGAATTGGTGGACTAACATGCTCTACGTCAACAACTTTGTGAACACAAGTTGGCTGGTATGTTCTTGGGGCTTTTGCAAACTTCATTTGCAACCGAGTTTTCAAATGTGAATTTAAAATAAAATTTCAGTGCCAAGGGGAAGCATGGTATTTAGCGAATGACATGCAATTCTACATTGTCTCGCCATTGATTATGTATCCTCTCTACCAGTGGGAGATGATTGGTGTCGTACTCCTCTCCATATTCACAATCCTCTCGTCTTTGTCGCCAGCACTCATGGTATATTATATGAAGACTGTACCTACGACAATCGGGACTCGAGAGTAATTAAAATATAGAATATCTTACTAATTTGATAATTTGAAATAATTTAAATGACTAACAACCTTTTCTTATTTCAGCTCCTCCAAATGGTTTCTCGACATTTATATTAAGCCGTACGCCCGAATTCAAACATTCCTGGTCGGAATATGGCTTGGGTGGTTATTATTTAAAACAAAGGGGAAACAGGTGAAGCTGCCCTTGCCGTTGGTGTTGCTATTTTGGGTGATTTCAACTGGAACAGTTGCAGCCGTTCTGTACGGGATTCATCCTTGGTTCGACCCAACTAACGAAATCCCAAGAATCCCCTCAATGATCTACGCTGGTCTCAACCGACTTGCTTGGGCTATTTCAATATCCTGGATCATATTCGCATGTGTAAAAGGTTATGGGTGGATTATTAACGATTTTCTCAGCTGGAGTGCATTCATCCCCCTAGGAAGACTGTGCTATTGCGTTTTCCTCGTCTCCCTCCATCTACAAATGGTTCTGCACACGCAGTTTAAGCACCCTGAAGGGTACTCTAGTTATTCTATGGTGAGACAAAGCTATACGTGCTGAGTATAAAAATTATTTGATTTCTGAAATACGAGATTCTATAAGAAACCCTTCCTCTAGGTGAACTTCTTTTTTGGCCACTTGGTCATGTCATTCATAGTGGGATTCGTCTTCACACTTACGATAGAGACGCCTTGTATGCTGCTAGTCAAACTGCTTTTTGAAGGTTGTTTCATTAAATTATGAATTACTTTGACAATACAGAAATGAGAAAATTCTTAATATTATTTGGATTGGATTGCTAGGTGGAGCTAAACCAACAAGAGTGGGTGGTAATGATAAGCCTCCAGACGGTAAAACTGTCAGTGTCAGTTGTATTCCTCAAGGGCAAGGAGGCAATCCAAGTGGTCGAAACGGCATCTACTACAACCCACCAGAGTCCATTTCGAACGGTCCAGCGAAATCTGTACAGGATAAAAACGATTAAACAGATATTATATTATAACATAACCAATTCTGTAGTTGTAGCACTTTTGTAAAAGAAATATCATATCAAGTAGCCCAATCATGAGTACAAGTAATTAAATGAATTGACCAAGAATAATTTCCACCGTTCCGTATTTCTGTTCAAAACAATAATCTAATAAATATATTACCCTCATTTGGGAATGCTTTCTTCGGCAACTTTAGAACTCCTTTAAGGTCATGTAGCTAAAGCCTAAAAATACCGTATGTAATATCCATGGTAGAGTATAGGTTTCAAGTTCTAATTAATTCAGATAATTATCCCACCACATTTTAACCTTTTAAACTAACAATGCGAGTACTTTTAGAGATCAACCCCAAATGAGGTGCCATTAGTCTTAAAAAATCAAGTAAATAATACTGATCATCATGAAATTAATTTTGTTCTTGAGTGGCCCCTATTGGCTGAGAAAAAAATTATGAAGTTATTGCATAACATTAAGATATTAATATCTCACACTCGATGTCTTTTCTTTTCACTTCTCTGGTCGTTCTGTGTGCTTCTTTTTTACAATTCTAAATTATTCTATTGTTTTAAGAAATTTAGAAAAATATTCTAAATTTTTTAAATAAATTTTACAAACTTCATAATTTTTTTTCTCAGCCAATAGAGGCCATTCAAGAACAAAATTAATTTCATGATGATCAGTATTATTTACTTGATTTTTTAAGACTAATGGCACCTCATT
>JAQFYM010004266.1:0-16007 GCA_034694785.1 Agrenia bidenticulata | reverse complement strand
GTGCAAAAATTTAGGTGGGTTTACCCGGCCGGGTCGGGTATGAAACCCGGCCGTGAAAACCCACAGCGTAACCCTGGTTTAGATGCCTTGGAGTTGGAGTCCACTCCTTGACAACGTTAAATAGTATCGCATTGTTGCTTAGCGTAGCGACAACCGATGTTGTCAAGGAATCTTGCACGTAGCCAACTTGGCCACGTATCAATGAAAGATGCTTTCACGAATTCTACTTGCTTAGATATCGAGTTATCTTATCCCCATCCCATTCAGCCAAGGGCAAATTCTGTGAGGCCGAATAGTTTTATATACCAAATGCGATAACCGTAAAAATATTCCAAGAAAATTGAAGGAATGGATCCAGGTATGGCAAACGAGACAGAACCACAACGGACGGTAAACTGCTTATTGAATCATTTACATACTTGAAGTTTTAGATTATTTAATAGGATAAATACCAAACTAACCCAAACTGTTATGTTATAGGTTATACCTGAATGTACATTTGACATCAAAATCAGCGATAGCCAATTCGAGCTTATAGATGAAGTCACGGGGGCATGCGATCCACCGATAGAGAATGTTCCACCAACTACGTCAACTGCTGATCCTGAAAACAATGGTTCGAAGCCACGGACTTCAGATGCAAAACGTCTTTCTGAAAACGCACCGATTGGGGTCATTGATGGGATAGATATTGACTCTACCAACGCGGCCGATGGACCAGGAACCGGTGTTGTATCGAACAATACTTTTGAAGACGAAGTATACCATGGACTGCCTCCACCTGAGTCTATGAAACACTACAGGGCTGATTATCCAATAGACCTTCATCTAAAAAAGGTGTGTAAGCCTAAGCCTCCTGGGAAAAGAAAGACTGTGGACAACTACAGAACCCAACCTCTTGCAACCTTTTCTCCAGTGAGTTCTGCAGACGCCTTTATTAAAAAAGGATTAGAAGATACGGATCAGATGACGAAGAAGGAAGCCGTGGTTATTGACAAACATTGCCAGCAAAGGGCTCGGGATCTGCCGCCAATAGTGTCCGTTTCTGATGAAGATGTGATCGATTACTTGGAAGATAACAACATTCAGATGATGTTTGAGTATTTCTTGAGTATGTGCATTTTAAATACTCCCGAGGATCCTTATAAGTACATCTCGGATATTGCGAATCAACTCATCCAAGCCAGGACAGATGAAGAGACTTTTCAGAAACTTCCACGGCTTCTGTCGCCTGACCAAATTATTTCCATGTTTCGTCTTTACGATCGAGTTGGATCCGGATGCATAAAATATCCCCAGTACACGAATGCTTTCGATTCGATGGCGATTCTTCGTTACAACAAGGAACCCCAAGGATATGCTACCGATGAAATTGCAAAACAAACTTTTATCACAGAAGCGAACAACGCAATCAATGAGTTACTTCGATCTTTCATGTTTAAGACATCTCGCTCTTTGAACGATTGCTGATTAGAGCGAATACGGTTTGAAGCTTTTGGCTGAACATTTTCCTAATATGACATCATCAGAAAAATAAGTCAATAATCACAACTATCCATGCAATTTTTTTCTCGATCTCAAATACAATAAATATCACATTTTTGAATTACAAAAAAATCCTAGCAGCGACCAAGGGAGGACTAATATGTAATGAATAAAAAATTTATTTGATGGACACTACTGGGAATATCGATTTAGTCAGAGTATTTATCGAAAATCTGAAAGTTTGAGTTGATGCATGCCATTCTCAGAAAATTTAGTTACAGGTCAACAAAATGCTCTCTTAGAACATTCTACGGTGCAGCTAATCAGCCGCTTTACAGAGTTTAATTTTTAGATTTATTGCTGCGAGTCACTCTTCCTGAAGGTTCAGCAGTAGAGTTGGATTCAGTTTTCTTGGTCTTCTTTGACTTCGGAGCTTCCTCATGTTCACCTGAATTCTTAGTTTTTGATGGTTTTGCAGATAACTTTCCTGTATGATGAAATAAATATGAGACATTGTTTAAGATTAGGTGACAGATTTAGTTATAATAATAGGAAAAATATATCAGGAATATCAGGATACCTTTATAACACTAATACAATACTAACCTAGAACGTACCTTTTCCCTTCTCTTTCGACCCTTTCTTTCCTTCGCCACTATATTTCTTTTCCAAATCATCCAAAAATGAAGCCCTTTTTTCACTGTTCTTAGCCAAAGCGAGACGCAATGAATCAAGACCGCCATCAATGTTCAATTCCTTTCGTAATTCTTCAGCTTCCTCTGCCTCTTTCTTTGCCTAAATAATATAAATAATATAATTTAGTTAGAAGTGCTTCAAATTATCGATATGAACTGGACAACACCTTTCGAATTTTTTTTTCCACAGCCTTATCACTAGAAGAACCTTTGGTTAACTTTTTCATCTCTCCTTTTTCTATCAAATCATCAATTATTTCCTGAACACGTTCACGGTCGTCAAGAATATTAGCGAAAAACAAGTTTTCCATAATGTGAATTATGTTCCCTTTGCTTTCTTCGTAATACTTTCTCAAGTCCTGTCGTTCTTCTTCTGATCCTGTATACACATAAGATCAAATCCAATCGTTGGGCAATTCACAATTATAATTGTTTGTTACTAAACAGAATTTCTTAATATTATTTACCAATATAAATCTTTTTGAATTCTAGAATATCATTTTCATCCAGTCTTTGGAATGAAGAAAGGTCAATACTGCATTCCTCTTTGTCAGGCCATTCTCCTATTAGGGAAATATAATTCATATAAATCAACAATTTTCAACTGAAAATTAAAAACTCCATTAAAGACACACCAGTCTCAACATACGACTTTCGTAAATCGTCATCCTGAAGAAGTTCGTATATTTTCTTTACGACTTGAAACTTTTGGGTCCTCAACTCTCGTTCATCCTCGGAACCTTTGTCCGGATGTGTTGAGATCGCTGCCTTGAAATAAGCTTTCTTAACTATGTAAGAAAAGAAAATTAAAAACATACCACATTAACAAATTATATTCACGAAGAATGTGTATTTAGAATTTTTTACTAACGAGCTTTAGGATCTGCAGCTTGCTCTGCAGTAATCTGAAAAATGCTGAACAAGTCCGCTGTTTCAAAAAGTTTCTTGATACTCTCCATTGTTGCTGTGTCTCGTAAACTATCGACTGCAACTTACAAACTTAGGAACTTCGTACTTCAATTTGATATTACAAAAACGAAGACGAAGGACTCACTTTGTTACAACGCTTTTAGTTCTAATTTTTTCGGCAATCAATTGGGTCAACAATCCCTTTACAGCTTACAATTTCAACTCTTCTTGATTACTAATTAACTTGAAAGTAAGACCTAATTGTTTTAAACTACAAAACAAAGACAGGAAAGCTCGAGAACGGACGAGAGCTACGAGACTACGAGTTGTTAATGCAGATGAATCTATTCTCGCGGGCTAATTCAAAAAGTTCCCACATTTTCCTAATTTGACAGTAATTTCTATGGCTTCTCAATGCCCCCGGAGGATGAAAGACTTTCAAATTTTCAATTTCAATTTTCAAAAATTGAAAACTTTACTTACGGGGCCATGAGATGATTTTCTTTGATGATTTTTTCCAAATATGAGATATGCGTATCTACCACTTAGATGTAAAACAGGGAAATATATAATAGTTTAATGACTTTGGTAAGTTTATATTATACACAACATGGACAATTTCAACGCGAGAACTTCCAAGAGCTTTAAATATGTTTTTTGGAATCATACAAGAATCCCCTTTTGAAGTAAGGTCATCATGTGAGGATAGACGGCTGTAAATTCTTTACCGCCTTTGAACTTGACACTGTGGACGTAGGATTCTAAAGTGGATTTGAGCAAAGTCAGCCGATCTATTTCTGAAGGATGTTCGTCGAGCCACTTACTGTACCGCGTTATAGACCATCCGTTGTTCTAAATAATTTGAACACCGTTTTTAAATACTTTTAGAAGTTTAATTGGGATGCTTTACCGATAAGCTTACCAAATGTGGCATTTTCATTTCTCCTTGTGCGAATCGAAACAAAAGGTGGATTGTAAGACTGTAAGGGATGACCGAGCCGACTAAATTGGAAGTCAAGATTTCTTGCATTTTAAGACTCAGCAGAGTTTTAAATCCTTTGAGCAGCTTGAAGGACTTGCCTAATTCAGACAAGACTGGACAAATTGGGGTAAGGACGATTTCCAAATGGTTTAAATCCGTTAAAATTTGAAGCTTTGTAGATTCTTGGGTCAGGGAAGCTAAGAGACATGCATGACGAGTGAATAGTTCTATTGTTCTGCTTGCAAGTGTAACACCACTGCAACAAGAAACCATTTTAATTATTTAAAATTAATCAATAACTAGATAGATATTCATAATTTCACAAGATTTCTAGTTTCATGTTTTACGACTTACCATTTTTGGATCAATTCTGAGGATTTGAATAGAGAAAAGTAGTCTTTGGAAACTCTAAATATGAAACTTTGAAGCTCTCCAACATAGAGGGAATATTCCGTTGCTCTGCTTGTTCTGAAAAATAATAATTAAAAAAATGCGTTCTGTACGTTATTTTTCTTTTCAAATAAAAAAACCAGTTTAAAACTAAAAAAAACATCTGTTATTTAACAACAATAACCTTTGGAAGTTTTCGTTGTGCATAGTCTGAATAATCGCTTCAATTGCGTCTGCAACTGCTTGCACAAGAGGATTAATACAATTTTGCATGACTGTATCAATAGCATCAGCAGATTCTCTTAATTCTGATCTGAAATAGTCCAACGCATTCAATAACTGTGCATTAGCTACTTGTGATTCTGTTGCTGCCCCTGGAAGTCAAACATTAGAGAAGTTTTTAAATAATCACAACTTAACAAATACATTGACTATATTATCTTAGACGAAAAACGATTCGTACCGATCACTTGAGTAGAGTTTCCGTCGTTAGCTACAAGTTGCTCAGCTTTAACACACACAAGATTGACTGTCTTGCTAACATTCCGGGTGACAAGCTTCTTTAAAATAGCATCCTCAACCTGCATCTCATTTTTGATTACTTTGACAATAGAATCAACTCCTTTACTGGATGGAACATTTGCAAAATTTTGATTCACAGCATCAAAAAGCCTAGCAAGAGATTTTGACAGGTAGGCTTTCTCATAATTAGATATCACTCCACGTAGACCAGACTGGACGCTACACAAAAAGTTCAGCCTTTTAGTATACTTATCCGCAAGAAAAAACATTTTTCAGAAATTATAACTGTCTAATAAATGAGTAATTACGATAAGTTTTGTGTGCCTTCTTCAATCTTAGCTCCCAGTGAGCATAAAAGTGCAAGAAGTCTCGGAAATTCGTTTTCAAATGCTGCCTTGATGAATTCTAATTTCACAGAAGAGAAGTGTCTAATCAAAACATCCATTAAGTTATTCCAGAATTTTGTCCAGAAAGACTCTCCACTATCCATGAAATCCATGAAAGATAGATTGGAGGACGAGTCCTTCCCTGCAAGAACAGATTTCCACAGCAGCTTGACTTTCGCTGTCTGTCCAACAATTTTGATAACTAGGGATTCTAAATTTTTCCAGATTTGTCCGATCGCTTTTGAGGTTGATGGCAAAACTGCTCTACCTGGTCCACCTCCTACTATTCATTAAGTCAAACTGTTTTAGTTGAGGGCAAATGCATAATGAAAACAGACAACAAATATTTACCCCGTGCTGATGGAGCCTGCAATTTAATTTCTAATGCTGCCTTCACATCTCTTTCGATGCACTTTTCGGTTTCCGAAAAAACTTTGACAACCTTCGACTCAAGTACGTCTAAGTTGACAAATATTTGAAGTGAACTAGCAACCTGTAGGTAAATTATTCAATTTATAATCTCAGCCCTTTCTAATTGTTATAAATAAAATTCTACGAAATTTGGACCTGTCCCGCAGATCCAGCATTAAGTCCTTGATTTAATATGTTCTCCGTCTGTTTTTCAATATTCTGTCGAAGTGATGTCGCTTTGTCGTGATAAGGCTGAAGAAAGTCCAACTTGGGTGTTTTTAGACACAAGTACTCTGAAAAATTAAAATATTCGTCAGAATGTTTTAACATTGGTTTTAAAAACTGTACTCCTTAACTTTTAACTGACACGAACATATCTTGATAACTTAAGTATTTAGAACAAAATAGAGGTTGTAGTCATACTGTAACCTACCAATTTGGGTAACACAAGATGCGACATCCGCAGTGTTCCGCTCCTGTCCAGCCTTCTTATCAATTTCAATCACTGCCTTGATCCTCCTAGCCGCTTGATTGACCCTGTACAGATTCTCTAGGTATCCTACTTGTTGAGAGCATTGAGAATAAAGGTCGTCCAACTTAATTTTGACATTGGCCACAGAGCGAAGACAAGTGTTTGCCCTTTTGTTGCAATTCTGTACGACGGACTCCATAAGCTCCACGTTGGACGTCTGGGCCAAAAGATCTCCATGATGGGTGGTGACATTGGAATGAATCTGCTGGTCTATCGAGGAAATACTGTTTGACAGCTGGGTCAAAGCTGAAGAGGTCGATGATAGTAGGGAGGTCACATGGGAGCCCACATCAAAACCAGGTTGAGTAAAGGGCTTCAGGAAAGCTGAAAAAAAAACAGTGTAAACAAAAATTATTGTCTGTCAATACTTTTATTTTAATAGAATTTAATTTTTTTTTAAATCTTTAATGTCAATGTTGCACTTACGATCCTTCTCGATTTCTTCCAACGTTAAGGACATTTCTGGAAATCTTTACTCCCCGTATTAGTAGCTATTAAAATCTTTGATTACTGTTGACGAAACAATATTCTTCAGCATACAATTTCAATTTTTATAAAACATATTTATTTTTGGTTGGACAAGTTGACAATTTGAAGCCGGGGAATCAAAATGCCGTACTTCTTATGGGGCACTTTGAAACAACTAATTTATAGAATCAACTTTGGTAAATAGTGTAAATATTTAATTGCTGGTCAAGCATCTTTTAAAGATGTTGGATAAATTTAACATTGTAAATTTAAGGTTTTATTAGTATCGATTATTAGCTAAGATGAGATTATGAGATGTCTGCTTTCACTCCTCGCTTTCTTTATTTCAGTAGATATAGTTTTTGCCGGTATTGCCGTTGATGGATATTCATATTGGTTAATGGTGAGTTTTTAAAGTTACCTACTGCTGGTTTTTAGCTTTTCAGCTTTTGTCAATTGACTAGAATATAATTAGAACTAGATTAGGAAAAGAATTAAAATGGATTTTTCTATAATTTGTACTAGAGCGTTTCATTTTAAAGTCATATACACCAGACCATGTTTACATATGGGGCTGTCCCGGCCCAAAATTTTACAGTAAGGAATGGTAAACCCTGATTTATTGTATTCAAATTTAGATAAGATAGTCAGTCATAACTGGTTAATTTTTGCACAAAGGACAACGCATGATGAAATTAAATGGACGTATATCTGCGTAGTGTGAATGTACACTTAACTACAATTAAAATAAGTCGTTTGAAGAACAGGGTTCAGAGTGATTAATGCTTTGATTATCTCCCTAATATTTTAAAGGCAGATTCATAATATGCAAGTACACAATAGTGTGACAATAGTTTGAAGTCTTGAGCTTAAGTCATTTCAGTCAGATTTGTTTATCAGGATGGCAGGAAACGGTTAATAAGCCATTGTCTACTCTCTGAAATTATATAGGTCTTTATTGCAAGTACTGCATATAAATTGAATATTATTCAATGCAACTCCTGTAATTTGTCCTGCTCCGATATGATGACATTTACACATAGAAGACACATGCCTACTTGATCAACACAAGTCTTGTATTATCATTGGGATGATACGAGACATTTTTTTTCCTTCCGGCATGATAAGATTTTTTTCCTCCACTTTGACGTAGTAACGTCTTTACACAAGATAATGGATGACCATGCTCCATTCCTTGTTTATTTATACTCTATTAGACAACTGTTAACAACTGGTTCAAAAACTCTTCAGACGACATAGCAAGCAAATTGAAGGCAGGCAGTGTGCTATTGTGCTATAACTCTGGGAAGAATGGAAGGTAACAAATCTGCTTATTACTTGTAATTAAAAGTTAGTTTTGATGTATATGCACCCAAACATTCACGATTGATTTTTCTACAGATTTCAAGAAAATGCTAGTGCTAGGTGCAGGGCTAATGTTCTGTCTTATACCCAAAGGCTTAACTTTTTCATCCCTAACATCTTTAAAGGGGAAAGTTGTCTCCGGAGTCTATTGGGAGGAGTCAGCTCAGTCACTTCAGCTCTATGAAAAAGTTGTCCCCCTTGTCTTCGAGTTTCGACTTCGGTCCGAGCTCTGGAGTACCCTTCCTGCAGGGTACAATAAATTCAAAGTCCTCCCTCGGCTTAACTGTAGGTCAGATAACAAGTCCTCAACAACGACCACGTCAGACTGGTTCTTCACCTGTCCTGTTTTCTACCATGTGAATGATTTCCTGAAACAATACAAAAACAACTACACGGACCTGCATCCTACGATGAGAACAATAAGTAGGCTAGTAGGCTCTCAAGAAACTCAGAGGTTCTCCCATTCCAATATCAATTTTGACGATTGTGAGCAAGTTATCTCCCGAGCTTGGAAAGGAGTCAATAGCCGAGATGTTGGCTTGACTGAATACAGAGGGATAGTCGAGAAATGCAGTTCTCTACCGAGTTACTTCGAAGAACAGATTCCAGATTATAATTACGACGTGAGTCCTATTTTTGAAAACATGAAGGACAATTTTGCATCCTACTTCTTCCTCAATGCTACTGATCCTGACCCTGGTGAAATGATCAATAACCTCTTAGGGGTTCAAAGTCTCCATTTGCTCAATACACATTCCGAGATAAGCCGGTTTGGGGAAGCAGTACTAAGTTGTCAAAATCAACTCATTCCATACTCCTTTGTCAAAGCTACAAGATTAGAGCAAGCTTTGCAAGACATCCGGCCCAAATTAATGAGCCTCAAGTACAACTTGGCAGTACCGTCTATGTCAAAATTATACAAGATGCCAATTGCCGATTGTATTTTTGGAACCACCAATTTGATTGTTCAAGTTCTCCTGCCTGTTATCAGACAGAGCAGTAATTTCAACCTCATTAAGTTTTACTACCCTCAGTTCTTGTACAAGGACCAGTTGTGTCAAATCAAGTCATTCCCAGAAGGCTTGGCAAAGGACACAGATTACTTCCTACATGACAGAACCACCAAAACTCTTTTACATACTGATTGCAAGCCCAATGAAAGGGACCTCTGTCACATACCAAATCAATCACAGAGACCCTTGCTGAACAAATGTATTTACGAAGTGCTCAATGCTTCCTTCGAAGGGATACGAAATTATTGCTCTTTTGAGTGCAAAAAGCAAACACTTGAGTACAAGAAGTTAATTTTACCAATAATTCTGAGGGTGTCTCCTTCTAAGTTTGTAATAACGACAGATAGGATTACAACGATGTTGATAAAATGTGAAGGCAAACCTGATGAGTTGATAACACCGCAAATATATGGAGCTGTGGAGATAACTCTTCCATGTAACTGTCACATTATGTACCACTCTGAAAAATTTAATTCGAGATCTCCTTGTGGAAACAGTTTATTTGTGAAACATGTCATTCCAGAGCATATGGTGAACACAAGTTTAGCTACAGAGAGAAAGTTCTTCCTAGCCCAGCCAGCGGACAAGGTGAACTTTAGCCTTTTGGAAGATGAGGATGTGGACCTTATTGATCTTGAAGTGGGTACTAGAGTGGAGACTCCTGTGCAGTTGGACCAGAATGAAAGTTTTAGAGATGACGGTGAAGCAATTATGAAATCTATTGATACTACAACGGCAGATGCTCATCTTTTCATTTTGCATGGTAATGGTGACAGCAATTATGTTGATGTTTGTGTGAAGCATCATGTGTCCATTTGGATATTCGTCGCTTTCCAGACAGCTGCATTTTCTATTAGTTTAGCCTTTATTTATCTTAAGATAGTAACTTTAAGCAAGAAATGGGAGTATGGCAGGAGTGCTGTTTGTTTTAGTGTTTCGCAAATGACTAATTTGGGAGAGGATCAATAAAAAATGATTTAATACAATAGTTGCATCCTTGTTTTGAGCAATAACTTTTATGCATTCTGTCATTTTTAGTAATAAAGTAATTTAGATCCATTGATCAATATAGGTAAAAGTTTACTTATGTTCGCCATTGTATATAATCCATATTATCAGCGTTCATGGTTGCCAAGCATTAGTAAAAAAAAACTTGTAACATCAATAAGAAAGAAGATCAGTATTATAAATTAGCACTTTTCCTTCAGTACTAACACGACACCATCAGAACTGATCAGAATCCCGTTATTCCCCTCCCAATTTATTGCATTATTCATTTCTGAAAACTCCATAAGATGCCACCAACGCTGAAAGTGAAAGGTAAAAAGAGGAAAGGGAAAGGAGGGAAACGGAAAAAGGGTAAGAAAAAGAAAAAGGAGCCAGCAAAAATCAACCCCCCACCGCTACACACCCTCACAGAACTGTACAATCTGCTCAGAGAGAAGCTTTTTGACCTCAGAAGGATTCAGGTCACGGCTAGGAAGAAGCGTCTCGAAGGATGGTACATGACACGGGAGATGCTCAACTTAAAACATGACAATGAAGTTTATCATGATTACCTCAAAGAGAAAATGGATGCTGTTGAGAAGCTCATTAAAGAGATTACGTAAACTATTAAACCATCTGAAATAAGTTTAACATTGCAAATCTTTGTCATTCAATACCGATGTTTATATATTAAAGAGACCAATTACAAAAAGAAAGAGCAGAGGTAGAGCGACTTATAAAAGAACGGATGGCTGAATACGACAAGAAGATTGCGGAATTCCGACACAGGATTTCTAAGGGTGAAAGTGAGCTGAATGACTTGAAAATCAAACTACTTGAGTTTGACTACTTGATGTATGAATATTTAATCATTAACTCTGAAATTGAAAAGATATTCTGTATTACTCAAGGATATTAAATGTTGTTTCCGTGTAACTAGAAAAAAATTGGCAGCTCTTTTACTAAGATTGAAGGAGCTTCAAGATCAGGTACCAGCTGCGGAACTGGAAGCTAACATTAAGACCAGACATTTAAAAAATCAATACCTCAAGTAATACGACAATTCCTTAAGTTTTTGGATGGTCTTTGCATTTTATTCTTTGTAAGATAAGAACACGTTGCAAAATTCAAAGTTAAACTCTCCTTGCAGCGAAAGGGCAAAGCTGCACAATCATTTGGAAGAAGAGTTGTACAAATTGATCACAACTTGCCGTGCTCACCTTATGCCAATCCTTGCTGACCATATGAACTACATGGAGCTCGAAAATCGGTGTAATCGATGGGACCTGAGTCGATTAGATATTACCAATTTTGTAAACTCTTAAATCTTTGAAAACCTTAACATGGATTTTTGAATGCTATCTCTGTAACGCGAATTTAAAAATCTTTATTCAGAAAATGAGCCAACAGAAAGAAATTCTTCTTGAAAAAAGAAATCGCCTAAACATGGAACGCGGTTATCTTAGCTTGGATTGGGCTTTTAACGTTAGAATTTTATTGGAAGATAAATAGTTTGAGATTGTAAGACAATTCTAAATTTTTTTAATTGTGTTACAATTGCAGAAACTCGCTCAGTGCGAATTTAAAAAGAAGGAAAGGATCGAACAGTTCAAGAAAATGAATCGAAGTCCGATAGTGGAAGAAGAATGCGAGTTATCCGTGGCATTCAAACAGTATCTAAACAAATGCTTGACCGAAGAACGTCTAAGGAAGGATAAAGAGGCCCGCTTGCAACGAAAGCGTGAAGAAAAGCAGAGACGTCTTGAGATAGAACAAGAAAAGCAACGAAAGGAGGCTATGAAAGCTGCAAAACTTGCCAAAGAATTAAAAGAGATGGGTAGGCAATTAAGCAATGCATATATCATCTATGTCAAATCCATCTTAAATTACTCTCTTAAACCTCAATAGAGGAAGAAGCAGAGGAAGGCTGGGACAACTACGGGGACGAATACGAAGGGAGTGAGGACGAGAATGAAGAAATGGAATACTACGAAGATGAGTTTGGTAACCTGGTATTAGCTTCAGGAAGTAGAATGAAGCAGCATCGAGCAATAATGGAGAATAAGTCCCTGGAAGAACTAGAGGATGAAGACAGTTACGATGAGGAAGAGGAAGACGAAGATAATGAGGAAGGATCCTCATCAGGGTCTTATTCAACTTCTAATTCGTCTTCAGGAAGCAGTTGGTCATCCAATGATGCGCACACTATCAATGGTGACCAAGAAGACTACGGACAAGATGACCTTGATGACGACTCTGTTAGTGGTATGGGGGATGGGAATGGAAGGCAAGGTACAGAAAGTGGTAAGTATTCCGCAACGTCATCGAAGTCTCAGATGCCACCACGACTTCCTGTAGTAACTCCGGCAGTTAAAAAGCTGAAAGCCACTAAGCCTAAAGCTCCAATTAAGAAGAAGTAAGGCAAGAGGATACTAATGAAATTTATCTTTATTCCCATCTCAAATAACTGCTAAAACTTTAAATACAAGGAACCCATATTCAACGTCTGTATTCAAAAAATCTATTAAAGAAAAGTGTATAAATCGATGCACCTATTATTGAAAAAATTGCTAATATGATAAGAATACGTCTAAAAAATCTGCAGCATGTTCGTCCACGCTTTTCAAAATAAGTTACGTCCTGTAAACCCAAACAAAATACATCCGGGTTATTCTACAGCGATATTAATTAAATCAATTATAACGGTAGTTAGTTTACCATCATGAATCCTGCAGCCATTAGACAGGCCTTAATCTGCGGAGTACAGTTAGGTGGGAAAATAACAGAAACCGTATTTGGATTTGGTACATTCTCGTCATCAAGTCCGTCATACCCCCGTTGGATCTTCCCCAAGCGGATATCGGAATCCGGGATACATATAAGAAACTGGGTGACACAACATAATTTGCAAATCAGCCAGTAGCTCCACGACGGTCCTATAATGCTGAATATCTTATTTCCAAGCTCGTCTTCAAGTATAAAAATCGGTCTTTGGAAGTTGGGGAACGTTCTTATTTTCCCGTAATAACTAGTCTGATCATTTGCAGTAGTTTCATTACAGCAGTTAAGAAAGCAGTCCGTTCCACAGAGACATAAGGAGCAGCTGAAGGGACGAGATATGGTAAGGAAACTTGTCCCACTTAAATCGTACAGTTCCATTACGAATGACCGAGATTCGGAACAGAAGACCCGATTTGGGCAGGAGTGATGTTCGGCAGCGTAGAAGAGTCGCGTACCGTGATAATCTAGAACTTCGTACTTTCTGTTGGAGTTCAGTGACATCAAGCCTGGGTATGAACGGAAGTTATGAATAGGCAAGCTTATGGCAGAGTTCAATATAAATTAATTAATTAGTAAAGTTGTGTGGGGTTACTTGGAGGCAATTCTGAAACAGGGCAGATATAAATTGAATCCAATGAATTCAAGGCAAAAATTCCAAAATCAATGAAATATTCTGAGATACATTCCGGTGGAATTGGCATGTCCACTGATCCAAAATTAGGTAGCTCTTCGGGGATGTTATCATCACTGGTATCTTCAGATTCATCCGGTTCGATTGGTAAAACAAAATCATTTGATTTTTTATGTCGACTTTTACGTTGAGGAGTATTATGTTGAGTCATTCTTCGGAGATCTCCTTCACCGTTGTTCCTAGAGTATCAACTATAATAAATTAAATTAAATAATTAACAATTTAATTAATTTTGATAACATTTAATGCACCTACACTTGACAGAGTATTCTGTAATCATCTCAGCATTGGTAGGATTAAATGTTGCTATCATACCAAATTACGAATAACTGTTCCTTGAGTTGTAGTTGAATGCATTACAGATAGACTTATAACTACGGAAACGTAAATAGCAATAACGATTCAACATTTTATTTGCCCGAACTTCAAGGTGTTTTTCAATTTGGGAACCTTGGCCGAGCATATACACCAATGATGTTAAATTGACTTGAATGATTAGCATTTTAAAATGTGGAACGAGTTCGTCATTTGATGATCAAGTCGATGCGGTAGTGTCTTTTATTCATAGTTAATCATACTAAATGGGAAATCATTCGTCACCCACAAGATCAAGAGAGTAATGAGGAGAATTATGACGGAAATAAATAGGATCTTGCAAGGGTAGCATTTCCCTGAAATCCAAATAAAAGCTATTAAAAATTCATCCTTACAATTTAATGGAAACCATATTTACAAAAATTATGATGTAAACACAGTTCACTGTACCTGGAATATCTCCAGCCTGCAATCTTTTAAATGGCACCCTGTTAGGATTAGTCCAGTCAGACACTCTGTTGCCTCTTACAGTACTTGCATTCCTAGCCGCACTTAATCCTGGAATTACGTCGCTTACTTCGAAGTACATGAAATACTGCGTACCGAGTAAATTATTTTGAAATTGTTAATTTTTCAGTCTTGCTTATCAAAGAACTTCAATAATAAACTTACGACAAGAAACAGGAGACCTAAAGCAGCAGCTTTTGTTTCCACGTCCAAGTTCAATGGGAAATTAAGACTTAGGGCATTGGACAAGTTTTGTGGTTCAATTCCAAATGGAAATTCAACAAATTTTCCTGCAAGAATCTCCCCGTGAGGTGAGTTGAGAACTAGTGTGAACTTTGTGAAATATCTTAGGCAAAAGAAAGGACAACATGTAATAGGAGGTCCCGATGCGTACATCAACCGATTCATATTAACGTCTTCCAAGTCATAGTGTGGTCTCGATAGAGTGAATCTCTGCTTGATTCGGCCTAAGAGGATTCCGTCCCCGTACCGGACTTCCACTCTCTGTTTAATTAAAGAGTTACATATTAATGATTTATCGACAATTGTAATTATTGATCACGGCAGATTTTGAAATACACCGATCCTACATACATTCCCACTACATTCCCCCCCGAACCAACAAAGAGCAAGGGTCCAGGGCCGTTCGAGCGTTAGAATTAGTTTACCACGATAATCCAAGATTTTAATACGAAATGGACGAGCACCGGAAAGGCCCCATCTCCAGGAGTTGCTCTCCGCAACGGCATAGTACATCCTTTTGCCATCCTTATTCAGAATCTGGTAGCGATCTCGAGAATCATAAACCAAAAGGGCTAGTGTCTCAAAGGAAAAAATCGATTATAAATTTTTTTAACCACAGTCGACAGTTGACAGTCTGAAATGTTACGCTTATATACTCATACGTTTAATGCAATGTGTTTCACGACAATGCTGGACATAAAATCGATCAACTTTGGTCAAATGCTCAAGGCCTGGCAGGCATCCTGGAATAGGCTGTTCTGGGAGAGCCATTGCAAACGGCAATCCCTCATACCAGCAAGGAATCGATTCTGTCTGATCAATTTTATCGTTAGAATCTTCATTAAAAAAATTAATTTGATCGCCGGAGGTGTCTGTGAAAGGGTTAATCGAGATTGTTGACGTCTCATTTGATGTATAGAATGCATCGATGGACGGTGTGGCTTTTAATAATGTGGGAAGGGATGAAATGTTAGAGTTCGAGGGATTATTAAATGCCTTATCTTCCTTGAAGCCAAAGCACCTTGTAAACATTATGGGGCATGTATACTCTGAAGGGTTTGGAGAAACATTTTATTTTTATTCTTGCTTTGCTGCCAGATAACGAGCTTTTGAATAGTAGCGTAGAAAGCCAGCAGGCAATGCAACTTGCAGTACGTGTCATGGTTACACTTGTTACCCTATTTTAATTTGAAATAGTCATTTAATTTATTAATTTATTAGATATATAGTTTGAGTTTATTTCACAAGCAAAAACTCACAGGTGCAACTTCATATAGCCCGAGCCAGGTTTATAAAAATTTCAAGCTTCTAAGCCAATTTATGAA
>JAQFYM010004265.1:0-16008 GCA_034694785.1 Agrenia bidenticulata | reverse complement strand
CAGTCGTTCGTGATGGGCTTGGCAGTATTTATCCTCGCATCAATAGCGAAAACCCGGGTGGGTGTGCAAAAATTTAGATGGGTTTACCCGGCCGGGTCGGGTATGAAACCCGGCCGTGAAAACCCACAGCGTAACCCTGATTCGTATCTTATGAACGTCGAGATTATTATGGGTGAGCTTATCAGCCAACTTACATAGCTTCAGCGTTGTATCTCACTTCTCTAGCTTAACACTGCAGTCCATGGCCGTCATCAACGACTGGAGTGACAGTTATATAGTGAAAATTATCGAAAGGAATTTTGAGCTTGGATAAAATTATCCAAAGGAATCATTAATTTGGAAAAAATTATCCAAAGGAATCACATAACATAATAATCACGATAACTTTTTCTAAACAAATTTCATACTCTGATGCTAATATAACGTCAACATCGACATCAGCTTATGGCTTCTTCAAGTCTCTATAGAGTTTAGTATCATCTAATAAATAATTAGCTTGGAAAAAGTTATCCAAAGGAATCATTAGCTTGGATAAAATTATCAAAAGGAATCATTAGCTTGGATAAAAATATCCAAAGAAGTCCTTAGCTTGGATAAAAATATCCAGAGGGGCCATTAGGTTGGATAAAATTATCCAAAGGAATTTTTAGCTTGGATAAAAATATCCAAAGGAATCATTATCTTGGATAAAAATATCCAGAGGGGCCATTAGCTTGCATAAAAATATCCAAAGGAAAACTAAGTTAGAGCTACGCTGATGTTGATGTCAAAGTAACATTAACATCAAAGTATAAGTTTTAGGAAACTTAGTTAGAGCTACGATGATGTTGAAGTCGAAGTAACATTAACATCAAAGTATTAGATTTAAGAGACTTCAAGTTAGAGCTACGCTGATGTTGATGTCAAAGTATAATTAACATCAAAGTATAGGAAACTTTTAGGAAACTCCAAGTTAGAGCTGCGTTGAAGTTGAAGTCTACGTAATGTTGACATTAACATTATGATTTAGGACACTTAGAGTTAGAGTTCGCTGCCGGAGTATAGTTAATATAGGGTTTAGTATTAATTGTAGTTAAGTTATGTTAAGAAATTTTGAATAATTATAATATGTAATGAACTGTAATGCAACTGTATGTAAGCTTTCCTTAGGGCTGTTTCTGTTAGTTCGAAGGACCAATGTATATGGGGCTAGCAGGGTACTTAAAGATTAGTTAAGGGTGCTTTAAGTGTAAAATAAGAAGGCAGGGAGTCAGGGTTTAAATGTAGTAAAAGATTTATCTCAGCAGAGAAAATAGGAAAATGACAGAGAAATTCAGGTTGACTACACTTGTCGGACTAGAAACCAAGACTGAGGGAAAAGAGTTCATTCTCTCTTTGACCCCATACAAATAATTACAAACATGAACAATTTAGATAGTAACTATGGAAATGCATTAGGATGTCTCATCTGTGTCCACCACAACGACCATCGTCTGCGTTCTCAACGTTGGTCTCCGCACTCCAAAGGAAAAGGCACAGAAGAAGACAATTTTGGTCGATTAATTGATAAGGCACCTGAACGTAAGGCAGATCACTTGACCCTTCTAGAGCGTTCCCTTAGTTATAAGCTACTGAAGAAAGTAAGCTCTACTCACAAGGTTTCCAATTTAAAAAACCATCGTTGATGGACAACGGGTATTTTGAAACTTGTAGGTTTGGTAATTCGGGCTCAATTGAGACCCACGATGCCATTTGCAAGAATCAAATACCGACGGCAACAAGAAAGTAAAGCACACCAGGCCAAACGACCCCAAGAAATTCTCGACCGGGATCTTCCTGATTTGCCAACTTTAAGGAAAACTTTGAAAAAGGACATTTGGATGTGCAGCGAGCTCAAAAAGTCTCGTTTATGGAATAGGCTGTTAATGAGATCGACCAAAGTGCACAAAGAGGCCAGCAGTTGATAATACTTATAAGACAAGTAAGTGTACTTCTAAGTCGCATCATTACAAAGCAGAACGAACTGGAGAACTTGGAGGGCAGCATCAATCAAAATAATAAATGCATTTTACTCTATCATACTTTTAGAACACTTTCTCAAATCTAGAATGTAGTGGATGAGGGATTGAAAGTATTGTTTGATCACAGGGTCAAAATAATGTCAAATAAAAACACTCTCGGATGAGGTTGAATCCAAGGCAGCTGAAGCGGAAATAAACAAAGCCTACTCCAAGCAGCTACGAATGGCCCGTTCGGTTTACTTTCAATCTAACATTAAGTCGGTGAATTCTGGGGATTCTGTAGCAAAAAAGACGGAAAAACCACTAGGGGCGACCGCCAAACAAGTCATTTCTTCGACCAACGATATAACAGACAGTCACAGTACCGTAAGTATGGTCACTTGGTCAGGTACCACCAGCATATCAAATCAAAGCTGAAAACTCAGTATGCTCCACACCCATCGGTAATTTCTTTGAAATTTTTAAGCAAATTATACACTATCTAATTTAATCAGCAATCCGACACCTGTACATTAAATTTCGAAACTGTGAGTGTTGTTTTTTAGAACCCACTATGGTCGACCCCTACGGGATATTTCTTTGAAAATTCGTAAAAATTATTGTACAATGCCTTTTAATATGCCCGCAGTACCTGCATGCAAAATTTCAAAACCATACGTGCACATTTAAAAAACTTCTATGGTCGACCGCAAGGGGTCAATTCATTAATAATTTGAAAAATTACGATACAATACCTTTAAATTTGTCATCAGGTATTTGCATAGCAAATTTCTATGCAATAGGTGTTCTTTTAGAAGATACACTATGGTCAGCCCCCACGGTTCATTTCTTAGTTTAATCAATTTCAAAATTACACTAAATTACAATATTTAATCTAAACTACAGGTGGCTGAAGTTGGCCCCTTAGCCCCTTCGCACCTCCGATTTCCCTGAAGTTAGCCCCTTTGATTTTCTTTAAAATTTCCCCAAGTTCTTTTTTTCAGCCCTAAAGGTTTCGGAGATGCATATAAAATATTTCATTTGGGTTGATATAAAACTTGAAAATGTTTCCGACCTGAATATAATTTTAAAATTCCTTATATTCATCAATTACTCAAATCTCAACCAAAATAATCCTTCAAAAAAATCGAATCAAAATATTTTCCCAACTTACCAACAAATTATTTCCTACTTATTTTTTTTTTAAATCACTCATTCAAAATAATTTCTTCTGATTTTAAATTTAATTCCAACTCGATTAAAAGGTAGGTTTCGGAGGTGGATGTATAAACTTGTAAATATTTCAATTCCGCTCATATAAAACTTTCCGAGGCAGATATAATATTTTTCAAGGACTATTCATAAATTTTCTTCAAAAAAATTCCTTTTATTCATCAAGCATATTTTTAATCGACTTGGAATTAAATTTCAAATCAAAAGAAATTATTTTGAATGAGTGATTTCGAAAAAAAAAGTAGGAAATAATTTGTTGATAAGTTGGGGAAATATTTTGATTAGATTTTTTTGAAGGATTATTTTGGTTGAGTTTTGAGTGTTTGAAGAATATAAGGAATTTTAAAATTATATTGAGGTTTGAAACATTTTCAAGTATTATATCAACCCAAATGAAATATTTTATATCCATCTCCGAAACCTTTAGGACTGAAAAAAAGAATTTGGGTAAATTTTATAGAAAATCAAAGGGGCCAACTTCAGGGAAAACTGAGAGGCGAAGGGGCTAAGGGGCCAACTTCAGCCACCTCTAAACTACCCCTATGCAAAATTTGGTAGCTCCATGTTAATTTTTTAAAGATACCCCCTACGGTCAAATGACCCCCACGGGCCACAAAATTGACTGATTCGACCCATCTTCGAACTTGACCTTTCGTATCCGACAAAAACCAACTGTACCAAATTTGAAGACTCTATGTTAACTCTATCGAGAGTTATCGCGTCTACGGACGGACGGACGGACAGACAATGACGATGCTATAAGCCCTAACGAACGGGCTAAAAAGGAAGCAATTTCACGGAGTCAGGTAACTGAACTACGCAGGATGTTTCCGAAGGGCTAATAACTTTGGAAGATGTTGATAAAGAGCTCAACTTAGTCCTGGTCCAGGTAAACATTTCATTTTAACTATCCACCGTTCTTACAACGTTTCCTAACCTTCTTAACCGTTTAGCGACTTTTCGGCCACATCCATTTCGCCAACACAGCACATTGTCTACATAACAGTTTGGGCAACCTGCAAATGATGAAATTCAAAGTTGTCAGTTAGTCAGATAGTCAAATGGGACATTTCAGCCAATTCAACGATTTCCAAAATGTAAATTAAGTTTTTTCTAATTTCGGAGGCTCGAGGCTGCCGCGTGGACAGCCTCAAAAACTCAGGGGGAGTTGACAGGTTATTTTGCAGAATTGATTTTATTCTTCTAATATTTTTTAAACAGTAATGAGTTCCAACGATATTTAAAGTTCAACTCTTGGACCCTAGTTGCGGAATCTCATGGGATTCTCTTAGAAAGCTGTCAGAGTACAGAATATTGAGAATATTAAAATTGGAATATTGATTAGGAGCTTTGGAGATTTTTAATTATTTTTCTAGATATTGAGAAAAGTATATGATTGAAGTTGAGTTAGTTTAGGTTAGCTATTCTCATACTCAATACTTGCACTCTTTAACTGTATTGCCAAGTCGTTGCTCCACATTTGTAATTGCATTAAGATTAGGGTTTGAAATATGTGGTTGAAATTAAATCATGTACTCATGAATCGGTCGGGGGATATTGCATAGGAGAGCCCGTTAAATATTTTTAGTTCATTTAAAATCTAATGATATGAATTTATGGATGTATTGTGTGGGTTGAATGGTTTTAAATGTATGGAAACTCTACCCAGTTGTGTTTCGTTTCTCAAGCTAGCAACAACTCAGTAAAGTTGACGTTTTCAATCTGAAAGCCGCACTGAGATTTCCTTGTTATTTGTCCTCACTTTATTGGTATTCATCGTTTCTGAACTGAAGATAAAATTTCTCACCCCAAGATGTGTTGGTGGGATTAGGCTGATTTGGCTGCTTTCCAGTCCCCTTCCATAAGTTGATTCTATCTATCTCTTGGCAAGAAGAAAAGTCAGAGTTAAATAAAGACCATGTTACTGTGCAGCTGTGGATGGGAAATATGCCATGTTTGTTTAGGTTAGCTAGGTTATATTTTATACGTGGAGCTGTGAGATTAGTGGGAGAGGATTATGACGCTAGCGGGTATCAATATCCCTCAAGGTAAAGGAAAGGGACTTTTATTTCTTTGTGCATTTACCTTGTTGCTCATGTATTCGGAGCCGATGAATTGGTTCTTTGGAGACAAGTTCAAATGTAATGCACCTCCTTGTCATCATCTCAACACTCAAGGGTAACACTTCTCTAAATCTATTATTAGCTCGTTAATTGACTGGTATTAGTTCATTTTATATATTTAATAATCATCCATCCCTCTCCTCACATATTCAAAAAGTAAAATGTCGAGATTTAAATTTTATGTTCAAGAAGGATTGTGAGTTTTCTCTAGAGCCTTTTGGATTTTTTAAATATATTAGTCAGCTAGGAGGTTATTTTTATTCTTACTCACAATTGCAATTTCTCTTTGCATAATTGAATAGAGTAATTAAATATTTCAATACACGTACATGTAGCAAAGAGATAGAATAAATAAATGCACAACCAAACAATGGCTCCATTCTCTCTTGAACATTTGAACTCAATCTGCATTGTTAATATGTGGATTAGAGTTTTAAATTCTTGTAGTTTAAATATATTATTCATTAGTTAAACTTTTAAATCCTCCATCCACGCAAAATGCTTGGTGACTAATAATATGACAGTTTAAAATTTTTTATAAATCCATACATGTATTTGTTACGTATAAGAGGAGAAATTATATCTTAGCCTAATTTTCATGTGAGTGTGGCTCAAGATTTTAATTCTACTCACGAGGAAATCAGGTTAAATTAGATTTGAAAATTCAACGTTCTGAAATTGAGTAATAAATTTGGGTTGATATCATTTCAGGCCCAATCTTCTTTCCACCTTTTTAGTTTGACGAGTAAAAATCCTTAATAATAAATATAAAAATAAATCATAATTCATTGATTATAAAATTTGGAAAGGCGATGGGCGTATTGAGCTGAAAAATTAAAACGCCCCTCATCTCCAGTTATTAGAAGCCCTCCATGTTGATACTAGTATTACTAGTAATATATATTTTAGCATTACCTATTATCAATGTATTATTAGTTAATGTGATAATGTGGATAATCCTTGAATGAGTGTCACAAGTCCTACTCAGGCTAAATTAGTTTAAATGAATGGGAGTGTAGTGGTAGATCATTTGCTGAAGGATGTGATCACTCTTGTTGGCAAAGAGATCATCTACCACAAGTCTCATCAGTCTAGAGAATTGAAAATAAAATCTCTTTCCTTCCTGATACAAATAAGGAAATCCATCCGGTCTTTTTAGATCCTACGAGCATCCTCTCCCGCTTATCTTTTAGATAAATTATTTAACAGAAAAATTAATCCGTCCAATTATTAGAGCTAACAATTGTTTTCCATTAATGATAAGGAATTTTTACTATTTGTAATTGTTAATTTTGATGTGAATGGGGCGGGTAGAGGATGGGAATCCTTAGGGAACTTCCATCTGATGCGATGAACAAATTACAGAGCTTCTATTGAGGGAATTAAATGTTTTGGAAATCATTAGTCATTGTCATTGGTAGTAAGAATGAAATGAATTAGGATGGGTGGGAATATTTATTTAAATCTATTTTAACTTGTTGTTAGGTTAAAAGAATCCCAAGGATATCTTGTCAATACAAAAGGATGTAAAATAATGGGAATGGACCCTTTCCATCCTTCCGTTCTTAAGTATTTAAAGAAGAAGGAGGAATGGAAATGTAAAACACCTCCCGTCCAACTTATAAAACAAGTGAGAGTTGAAAGTTGATGAAATAAGATAAAATGATCCAACACTTATTTGTCCCTTAATGTTTAGAGATTGAGTTTGGATGAGTCAAGAGGTGAGGTTGGTTCATGGTGGAGCAAAGGGACTCAGTGCTGCTACAGAAGGGTTGCAAGAGTTCAGCAGGATCCTTTGAATTATGATGGGGAAGCAGACAATAGCATCACGTAACAACAACTTACTTCCTCACACAAATACATTCTCAAATATCCCATTTCAATAACTTATGAAGCCCCTGTCAAAAAGCAACAAGTCTGGACTGGTTGGGTTAGGTTAGGCTTAACTTAGGCCCCGACCCGGCTATCTCCGGCAGTCCGGCTTCACAACTGGTCTTTGAAAAGGATTCCGCCATCATTGCTGGCTATGTCAAAGAATTACATTTTCACTTGACTTCTTCCTTTGTATTTTCAGCATAGGAAAGGAGTGTAAAAAGATTGGGAGTCAAGGTGTTTTAGTGAATGAGCAATACGTGAAAATTGAGTGTGAAAATGAAGTTAAGGTGAAAACGTACCAAGACTTTATGCCTCTGGTACTTCCACCCAACATACTTTCAAATCAAACAAAAGAGAAAGTCAAGTTTTGGGAAGCGGAAGAATCCAAACCTCCAAACATCCTTGTGATTGGTGAGAATGAAATGTTCAAATAAATCCGATTGGTTTGTTTTAATGATTGAAGGATATAATGATGATGCTAAGGGCTTGACTCAATCTCGAGGATGCACATGATTCGCTCACTTCCTAAAACCAGACAATTCCTCCTTTCCAATGATTTCATAGAGATGAAGGGATACAATAAAATCGGAGAGAATACTTTCCCCAACATAATGGTAAATATTCCAATCTCTCCCCCCTCCACTCATTTCATGTGCGTATTCACAAGGCCTTTGGTTCTCATCTCAATTAATTTAGGGAGGATTTGCAGGGATGCGGACCAACAACTATTCCACTTGCTGGAAGAGCAGGTCAACTAAAATGGACGACTGCCCTTTCATATGGAAAAAGTTTAGCAGTGAGCTAAAGTACATGACGGCTTTATTGGAAGACGCGCCTGGGGTGGCCATTTTCAACTACGACAAGACAGGCTTCGTCGCACCACCCACCGACTATTACTTGAGACCCATTATGGTGGCCAATCACAAGCACCACAACTGGAAGCGCTATTCCTCCATCGTCTCCTGCCTTGGCCCCTTTACCCCCACTCAGCTTATCATCAACTACGTCTCAGACTTTGTTGGGGTCATGAACTCCACCTTCCCATATTTTCTATTCTCATGGTTCACCAACATCGGCCATGATGACTTCAACACCCTCAAGGTAGAAATACATATCAATCTACTCAATCCTATATACACACTATAAAGTAGCAATGACAAGGAGGTCAACCAGGTCAACCAGGTCAACCTACCCATCCATGTGCTTGTATCTCACTTTTTATTTTCAGAGCTCAGATGGTGAGTTGATGACATTTCTGAACAAGACGATGGGGTCAGATGGGGACAATACGGTGATGGTGTTCATGAGTGACCACGGCTACAGATTCGGCTCCTTCCGGGAGACTTTCTTGGGCTACTACGAGGAGAGTCTTCCCTTCTTCTTCATTCGACTCCCACCCGCACTAAAGCAAACTCACCCGCATTGGTACGACAACCTTAAAGAAAATAGTCAGAGACTCACCTCCCCTTTTGACCTCTACTCTACCCTTATTGACCTGTATACCTTGGCCAAAGAGTTTCAAAATACAAGTCAAGTGAGTTTGGTCAAGAGCTCCAGCTCATTCTTTGACCTTTCCCCGGAGAACCGAACTTGCGAGAGTTCATGGATCCCTCAGAAATACTGCGCATGTGGAGCGACCCCTCAACTGGTAGGCTCTTCGGTCATGTCTGCTCAACTCGGAGACTTTGTGGTCAAGGAGATGAACGGGTATGTGAGGGAGGAGGTGGAGAGTGGGATCTGTGCTCCCTTGACCTTCTCCAAACTGTTGTATGGCAGAGAATTGAGCTCTGGAGAAGTTTGGAACAATTTGGGGCGAATGATCCCTTACACGGACTACTTGCTCGCTATCCTCACCCTTCCCTTAGAAGCCAAATTTGAAGCCAAGATACGAGTATTTCAAAACTCTTCACAAGTTATTTTGGGGGATGTGAGTCGCATTAATAGCTACGAAGGATTAAGTGACTGCATCACAGACTACAGACTCAAAAACTATTGCATCTGCACTTCAGTCCTCCCAAAGGCAACTACCGGACGCCATAAGCTCAAATCATCTAAACACAAAAAAGGAGATAAAAAGATAAAAATCAAAACCCATTAAACATAGAAAGCCCTCTCCTTATTCCAGAACAAAAATATCACCACAAGTACAAACTTAAGCGTCTAATTACATTTTTAGCCCGTTGGGCGTTCGCTAGGGCGTATATGATTACTCTTGTACGTCTGTGTCTGTCTGTCTGTCCGATCGGTCTTGTCAACCAACACGATAACTCTCGATTAGGCCATAGGGGTTGACCTAGGATTCTAAAATTCTATCGCATGAAAGAGATGACCCGTGGGGGTAAATCGAAGGTGGTTTTATAAAAATACAAACGAACAACGAACGGGCCCTCCGTAGCTGCTTGGAGTACGTTTTTATTCAGCGTTCAACAGAATGTTCAAGGAATAATTCACCTCTCAAATGAACTCATTCAAATCCATACAATCTTTTACAAACTTTTTGACATGAAATAAACGAAACAATTACTATTTTACTGTTTATCTTTCACATTTTTAGACATGAATAATTGAATATTTGCAAACCTTTAATTAAATATGTTTTGCCATTTGAGTAGAATGGGAAAATAATTCCAAAATGGAAGATCACCATAATGGAATCAGCATTTAATTTGTGGGCGGTATCTCTTTCGAAAAAATTATCAATCATCCGATTAAAACTCTCAAGGCATTTTTCCCCATTTGATGGTCGAGGGAATTGACATTTACAGATTGTACGAGGACGGTGAATCCTGTGGACGGAGATTTTGGTGCGTTGGAACTTCGGTAAATTGATATTTTGGCACTCCCTCTTGAAAATAAAGCCATTGGTCTTGAATTTCCCTTCAAATGTTTAAAATCCAAAATTTAAAATGTGTAGCTAGAGATATATGATTTGAAAAGCGAGTGTAGTGGATGGATATAATTGTACCTGTCTTCGATTACCGCACCACCTCGATTCATATCCATCATCTTTCTGCATGGCCACGTAAGCCTCTTCACAATTGTCAGAATAAGGAGCTGACAACTTGTCAAATGTGACCAACAAGAAGTCACTTACATTCCCGGCCTATCAACATAACATATAATAATACAATTCATTACATAATTCAATTCATACTCACATTTCCATCCCCAATTAATTTTGAAAAAGATTACTTTGAAGTTCCAGTTACATGAGATATCAAGTGGGAAGGGTTTGTCTGTAGTCCCTCTTTCCACCTCCTCCATCTCTACACTTGAATTTGGGGGAATCCCTTGGAGGTCATCAAAGGATTGAGTTGGTGGAAGTGAACTCACTTGTTCCTCAGAAGACAAACTCTCCGACCATCTTTGACGATTTACACTTGGGTAGTAAAACTGCAATTTAACTTTCTCTCCCTCCACCTCGTCCATCCGAATCACTTTTGACCCTAAGGGCACCCCAGACTCAAGATCAGACTCATTTATTACTGGACAATATTGATGAGTCACTGGGCCGGACAGAACTCCCCCAAGAAATATGATGGTGGAAATTAAAACTACATAGACTTCCATTATCAATTATTTCCGCAATCCACTTATTTGATCCCAAATGAGCACAATTATTATTTATAATTATAATGGAGACAAGTGTGTTTGATACTTCTCCTCACTTGCTTCACCTTATTCTCCAAGTAATTTAAAAAAAATTGATGTCTATTGAAAGTGCGAGTGGAGAGTGGTGTGTATTTTGTTGTGCATGTTTGATAGGATTGAGGGAGACTAATATTCTGATCTCTCACTTGTGTGTTAAATGATTTTTGAAATTAGTATCGAGTGTTGAGACAGTTGAGAGTGTGAATGTCCTACAACATCTCAGACTCTTAACTAGATTTCTTGGCCAGAGATTAGAGCTAGAGGTTATAAGCACTCACTTCTCTATAACTCTTTAAACACAATCCACAACATTATCATCGTTTAGTATTGAAACAGATTTGGATTTAGAAATAATGTGGATGCGTGTGGAGGTGGTCAAAGGTAGTAGAGTTTAAGACGAGTCAATTCTATTTATTCTATGGAGGAAAGAAAAAAATGTTGTGGACCACCGCCTTAGAGCCCTCACTTATTATTGCGTGTTCACAACTCCAACTCCATATATATCTTTTAATCTTATCATTCATAAGGATATGTTCAAAAGAACATCTCAAGGAGACTCTTAGGCCATTTCTCTGATAAAATCATGTGATGTAATGTGCAGAATGTAAACCAAAGTTTAGCTCATTTCCTATGATAACATGGAGAGGGTGAGAAATTATTTCAATCATTACTTAACGTAGGATGATGGGAATATAATTCATTAATTGAATAATCTTTCTTACCTTTACAACCATTTCAACACTCTTCCTTCTTTCCAATGGACAAATAAATATCTCTTGCCTAACAATAGTATCAACCTTTTTAATAGCTCGGGTTAAAGCTTTGTTTAATTGTTAAAACTGAGAGGGTTGTCCCATTTTTTAGGGATTTCTTTCTATCCCTACAAATTCTATGTTTACATTTGAACATGATTTCATTAGTTAAATTTATAGGAGCGGTCCTCTTTACACTTTTCAGTTCAAGATGACTAAGAGGCAGAGGGAGATGAATAGATTCGATTAACCTACGTCCATTTCATATTTAAAGCATCTCGATCTTCAGTTCAAAATCCTCCTCGCAATATTAAAATGTTTAACAACGAAGATTGTTTACAAATGAATAAAGTCCCTCTAAACTAAACGGATTGATAGATGAAAGATGGAGAGGTGGCAATGCAATGTCGTTTCACTTACCATCTCCGCTTCTCAAATCCTCTTCTTCTCACTTATAAGTGAAAATTTTCTGTGTTTTAATGAAATAGATTGAGGATTGCCTATGAATTTAGGGATTGACTTATTTCTTGAATGTGAAGAATTGAATTTTTGAAATAAAATCTCATTGTTTTTTTTTTATTATTATTATCCACTCTTCCAATAATCATCAATATTTAATCAATATTGCTGATTAAGTTTAATCAGATTCTTGAGAAACACTTATTTAAGACTTAAAAATACGCCTCTCTTTATTTTCGTCGGTCTCATTATTCTTGATTGAAACGAGTTATGACTAATTAATAATGATTGTGTAATAAGCGTATAAAGAGACGGGTTTGAGATATCTCTTTATTTCCTTGAACAGCTACAAAACTCCTACATTATAAAAACAAACATAATAAACCAACGCCTTTTTCAAATTCAATGTCTCCATGTTTTTATACGTTCCTTTATTTCTAAGACTGGCCATGTTGCTAAATTCTTTAAATATTTTGAACTCCTTAACCCTTCATTTGAATCTAATAATGAAACAAAGTTCAAGACTAGACACAGATTACGCAATTTTAAATAAATCTTGGCTGAGATTATATAATACTGCGGGATAAAGCACTGGGCAATTCAATAAATTAAAATCCGAATCCAATTCATCAATTGTTACATAAAACAAATAAATATAATAAATATTAATATTTAAATAATTTAAAGTGAACCACAATTATGATGAGCTCATATTAATGTTGATATTCATGATTCCAAACATTTTTGGCTAAGGAATCAATAATCCAGCGTAAAGGAAAAATATCCACTTGAAAAACGTAAAGACCAAATCGTACAAAACGTGAACTTGATACTCTCGAAGAAACTCCTGCAAAAATGATTGGGATTTTAAAATAATTTTTTTTTGTTAAAATGGTGTGTAAAAAGGATATGTTTACCCCTAAAGTCTTTCCTTGAACTCCGATAAGACGAGCAACCCAGTCGATGACGCGATTTCGGTTTCCCTCACCTTGTTCTTGTCGGGCTTGAGCTTGTTCTTTAAATGAATTAGAACTTCGACTTGTGCCAATTGAATCCTCCTCAGTCCCAAATACTTTACTCCCAACAAACTTCAATACCAGCTTCCCAAAGCTCACAGCCTTTCCTCTTACAATTTCCATATCCTTTGACGACCATTCAGACTCGTCTTCTAATTTAAATAAAAATAATTTAACCACTGAGGCATCACAAATGAATGATAAAATACAATTTAAAAAAACGTTTTAATTTGCCTTCGAGACTTTTGAGCTTCAAATGAATTTAGGTGTCAAAGTTTGCTTGGTTATGTCGAAAATATTCTAAATTCTCATTAGAGAGGATTAACTGAGCAATTCTTTCTCAAGGGATCAGAAGATTCATTTTTCTACCTTTGTTTTAAACTTTGAGGATAAAAGTTGTGGCTCATATCAGCCATACTTTTTTATTCAATAATTTCATTTTCCATCGTGATCAGTAAAAGTGGATATTAAATAATCTACTCTTGTATGAATTAAAGGTTAAGAAATCCAAGACACGAGTCAAGCATTACAAATTTAATCCATTTCATATTTTTATGGAGATTTAAAAAAATGTTTATTTTGTACAAGCTCGTAAAATGCTAGGTAATAAATGAGTCTCAAGATAATAATTGATATAAATCACAGACAGAGTTGAACTAGATATTATAACAAATAATCCTTCTTTCAAATGGTAAAGATCATGAAATATTTGTCCAAACTTTTGCATCACCTGCCTTAAACTTTGGCTTGACAAAGAATTCAAGCTCTAAAAATTCGAAATCCAGTCTAGCAGAAGGATAAAAATCGTAGCCATCAAATGGATTGGGAGTTTCTTTCTCATTCGAATCTTGAGACTCATCAATTTTACCTTTCTCATTCCAGTTAGCCTTTGACAACTTTCCCCTCTTTTCTTTGATTTCATTCAATTCTTCTTGTGCTATTACATTTCCCATTTTAATTGATTGATCCCAAGGAAGGTCAACATTATCTTTAGAGACCATTGAATCCCATTTGGAATGTGTGTGCCGATGTGCAAATGGGATTTTAACTCCACTTTCAGTCCAAGGCTCAGGGGACGAGAACACTTGAGACCCACCACCTGCAAACAATTCAAATTCAGCATTTTTTTTCATCTTCTAGCGCAGAATATTTAAAGGTGGTCATGCTGAGATGGATGCGGTGGCCACTAAACCCCATCCTTAAAAATCCATGCAAAAATATTTCATTTTTTATCACAGTAAATTATTAAGGCTGGATAGTTTTATTTTAATTATTTGGCTGTTTGGTGGCTGAATAAATTAATACATTCACAATCATGTCAACTTTTTCATTACTTTGAAAATATCCAAATACCTCACTAAAGAATTTTAACTCTCACTTAGTTGTTTGAATTGAATGATCAATGATAGCATCCCAGGGATTTAAGTTAGCTTCAAAAATGTTGCTATGTTTAGCTCATTTCAGTTTTATAGCTTGGGAATTTTACTCGTCTTTTCTTGTGAATTTTAATAGATTGTTAGTACAAGTTTAATTAATTAATGTGGCATTAGATTTCCGTGAAAGATGATGGGGAATGGTATAAAATTGTGGCAATTGTCCATATAATGTGGGCATAAGAAGAGGTGCGTGTGTTTCATGCTCTAAATCCTTCTCATCATCATGGGATTAAACTACTCTAACTATCTTCTTTATGACAGCACATTTATAATTTAGAGTAAAACAAGTCACCGATCCGTGCAATGGGATCTCATCTATCCCCTAAACACCTTCTCTAATATTTATGTACACATAATGTTTCAAGGGGCATTAGGAGGAATTCAAAACTCACTCCAGCTTATCATTTATTATAACTTTATTTAAACACTCAAATCCTCGAGTGGGGAACTTACCATAGTCCACTGCAAACGCAACGAACATGATTCCAAATTTCAAGGCAAAATGATGCATTTGTGAATAAATGTTTGGGATTCGATTAGTTTGAACTGAAGATGAGGATTAGCAAATCATGCTCACAGATCTAAACAACACAAATAATTAAAGATATCAACTCATTCTCAGATTTTGCCAACAAGTTCACAAATTGTCTGGATTTTGACTATAATTAGAAGATGGGACGGATATTTGATGACCGAAATGGGATTTAATCACAGTAAATCAAAGTAACGTATTTATTAATATGCTCCTAAACAATTAAATAGTTTAAAAAGTATTTAAGGAATGATATAGTTAAGAGTTGAGAGTTTTTGAGCAAGGGACGTTTCAAGTTCAACTCGAGTTGGTAGACTGACAGGTGGATCGTACTCTTTTTTTAACAAGCTCTAAAGTCTCGGTGCTAACTTATTGAGGTGATAAGTGGAGAGATATATACTTGCAAGTTCCATCCTTATTCTAAGTATCTCTCTCACGGTTACTCCACTTTCACTCATTTATTCACGGGGGATTCGGAAATTATTAAAATTATAAAAATCAACCCATAATAACATATTCTTACATATTTTATACCTTAAATTACTTGTTATCCCTCCGCTAAGGTCACCTCAATTTATTTCCTTCCTCAAAAATCTCAAAAAGTTCACTATTTCATCATTACTGTTACTTTAAAAAATTGCAATGGAAAAAGTATACTAACAATCCCTGAAAAATAGAACAACCTACATTTGCATACCTTTATCTATCTTTTCACCTCTCTACCAAACTTTTTATCCTTATTTTTTGTTTTTGTAAAAAAATCATCGTGAGGGAAATTAATGTAATTTTACAAAGTAATTTCTTGTACTTTATACACTGACCGAAGGAGTTGGACTAACAATGCGAGTACTTTTGATGATAAACCCCAAATGAGATGCCATTAGTCTTAAAAAATCAAGTAAATAATACTGATCATCATAAAATTAATTTTGTTCTTGAATGGCCCCTATTG
>JAQFYM010004264.1:0-16009 GCA_034694785.1 Agrenia bidenticulata | reverse complement strand
ACATAAAACTGATAACCAGACTAACATCGATTAGTAAAATGAGTATAATAAAAACAGTTGGTAATCGAAAAAGGGTCGAGGCTGACTTTCTAAGTGTGGTTAGGGGCAAGGGTCGTAGTAAAAGTATAGTTTTGATAGATAGGTTGTGCGTCGGAAAAATGCGAATAACATCGTCAATGTTAAATTTTTTTTGATATAAAAAAGTGTATATTTTATGTTAAATTTTACCACATTATAAAAAGAGAACGTCTGTATAGATCTTTTTGTGTTCCATACATTTTCCATCTATTGAAAACTCAAAGCAGTTTACTATTAAATTTGAAAAAAATATCACATCTCTATCCCGTTATTTAACCAACAATCTTTTATCGATTGTCACATAATTACTAAAATGCTCCATTAACCAGTGTATCGAAATTTTTTAACTGTTGAATTACCGTTTGTGCGGGTTTTCTACCGAGAATTTATACGTAAAAATAGTATAATTTACCGATTAAAAATTTTGTAGGTTTAGGTGGAAATTATTTATTGAATGAAGTCCTGTTTGCTATTTATACAATATATTATATATTTAGTTGTATATGCGTTCAGTATATAAACTTTTTACTTAACCCTAGAGCTTTATTTATGCTATACGAAAAATAATCTTTGTAATATATAAATTTAACAAAATTGCAGTGGTAATTTAAAGAAAAATGTATAATAAAAAGTTTCAATGTCATTATAGTTCTATCAAAAAAAAATTGCTTAATAATTGTGGTGCGCGCGGCGCGCCATCTGCGCCCAGACTGCCTTCTTAGGCTTAATAAAGGGCAAATACCAACCACATCACTATATGAGCTATCAAATTTTTTTTTACGCGTGTATTCAACAAAAATTTAGTTTAAATATAACTTCTAATTTCTTTAGATAAATTTTTATAAAAAAAATATAAAGACTGAAAAATATTGATTTTTTAAAAAAGTATAATTTTACCAAAGAACACAAAGTATGTATACATATTTTGTCATGCGTTCTTATACTGCTACTTTCGTTCTATTTACCTGATGGAGCGCACCGCGAGCCACATCAATTAATTCACAATGCTCATTTACAAAAAGAATATAATTATTTTTTCTTGCAACAAAGCAAATAAATTACAAAAAATAATACATCCATTAAAAAGATTTTTAGAAATAATAATTACAAAGTATAAAATATTCAGCTTTATATTAAAAAATCATACTGTAACACGACAACTATCACATGAAATATTAGTATATAAGGTAAGGCATTTTTTTTATATTTTAGACGGTTTTCTACTTAAAAAAGTGTTTTATTTGTCCGAAAAAATTAATTTATGCAAAAAAAAACAACAAAAACAAAAAAAAAAACAACGGATTAAAACGAATATGTAAAAAAAGTGTGTTGCTTGTTTTTAAAATTTAAATTTTTATGATACGTCTAAGTTTTTTTTAATTTTCTTTTTACATTTAAATTATCAAGCGTCTTAATAATATTTGTGGCGCGAGCAGCATCTACTATATGCGCAGCTCTTTTTTTGGGGATAAAAAAGCTAGAATTGTAATTAAAACGGCATCTTGAATAAAAAATTCTACATGTTGAAACCAAACCTAAAATAAATGTAGTGATTAGTATATTGTTTTTTTAAATTATAAAAATAATATATTGTATACTATATAAAAAATGTTGTATAAGTATAGCATAAAAAAATGTTTAATATAATTATTTACTATCAAAAATATTCCGTGTCGGTTTAATTGCTCATAAACGTCTTTTATCTTTAAGATTTAATTTTTTTTCACGTTAGATTCATCCATTGTCATTCTGCAACATAAATAATTACCTTTGCACCGCTAAAAATTCGCTCAAATACATAAATCGTACGTGCTATACTGTTAAGGTCTATATGTGTGGAGTAATTTCTACGGTTTTGACAAAGGATTCTCTTGACAAAACTTTAGTAGCAATTGTACTATTGATATTACTTTTTGTTTTTAATGAAATGTTGGTTCAACTTTTTCGAAAACTTACATTTATAGCGCTCAATTGGGTACTTTTTTTATATAAGCCAATTGGCATAGCCAGGATTTATTTTTAGGATAGGGATAAAAAAAAATCATCCCAAGAAAACAAAAAATATATATTTTTTTTAACAAAGTTCTTAAAAAATATAAAAAAAAAATTCATAAAAATATTTTTTTTTGACGATTTTTACGTGCCAACAAACAACCCCTCACCCTGAAAATCAGGCGTGGGACTTTGTTTCTAGAGGCACGTGGCCCGAGTTCTCTGCTGGCTAAGCCGCTGCTCGAACCTCTCTATGGTTTTTTTAATGCCATTCTCAAATTCCGGGGATATAATTATATCGGCAATTTATAAGAAAAGTCGCCATAGATATATATCCAGTGACTTTATTAGTAAAAAACCTCTCAGTTTTTTTAAGTTCAATATACAGAATGTAAAATAATAAAACATGATTCTATATCTTTCAGTTCAACTAACATTCTGAAAACTTGATATTATCTCCTAGACTTAGAAATAAATTTTTCGATTCGCAATCATCTTTTACTTCAAATAAATTACTCACTTTCGTTTATTCCACCACTGTTACATATGTTGAGTACCATCACGTTTTTTTTATATGTTAAAGAGAAAAGTTTTATTTTTCTCCTTAATTTAGCAGGTGGTTTTATCCCTTTGGTTTTATGCATTTTTTGTCGAACTGCTTCGATAAGAATATCATATTTCTTCTTGTTAACATATTTACTAGTGTCATCAAATACCCGGATACTTTATACCCGTTTAAATTTTCGGCCGCCAAATCTACTACCCGGGTACCCGGGTATATACTGGGTATTGTGTAAGGGAAAAAATGCAAATTTAGAGTATTTTACTAAGCTAAAAAGCGTTTACAAAGGCAATTTAAAAAGGATAGACTATTATTTACATGAGATGGTGGTAGAGGCGCTTCTTTAGTGGTGGTTTTATTACAGGGCAGCAAAAAACTGATTTCAAACATGGTAGATGAAAAAAAAAGCAAAAACACGTAAATTAAAGCAATTAAAACATTTTTAAGCATTTTTTGGTTTTTAATTAATCTGCATGCTTGTTTTTTTTACAATTAGAAAAAAAAAATGATAGCAAAAATTTGTAATAATTGTTTTTTTTTTCTTGCGATAAGCAATTGATACTGTTGGATAAGGCGGTCTTTGAATTTTTAATCTTAGGAAAAACCATGATAATTTAATCGATACTATTTTTTAAATTGTCTATCCTTATATGCTTTTCCCCACTATAAAGACAAAAATGTCCTAATTCCATGATTAATCTATCTTAAACTAGATGTCATATTTGACACGTATTTATGAACTCTCTGTATCATTTGATAGGCGAAAAAAAAACAGAAAGCAAAGCTCTCTCGTTTCAGCTGGTCATTACTTAATATTAACAAGATGGCGCGCACTTTTGTAATCTCGTGTTATTTATAGGGCAAGTGCGCTTGTGTGTGGGTGCTACCCCAACAGATACATTGTTATTACTTGACCTTAATAAAAAATTTTAACATCTATCGCCTACCTCAAGATATATAAGACCTTTATTTTATATGAAGCTATGTGTTTTTATCTAAAAGAAATATGACGAAATATATTTAAGAACGAGTAAAATCATAATTTATTGCAGTATTGTTACACTTTTGACGTTATAGTGTCAAAAAATGACTTAACAAAGCATTTTTAGAAAAAATGTTTTTTTTTCACGTATTTGTCACCGATATGTACAACTGTTGAATATTTGCGCTAATCTAGTATTCTGTATTTTACAATTGTAATTTTAGCATTTGTGACTTTAACTAGTATTATAACCATTACAAGCTATTTTAAATCAGTACGTGTAGAAAACCCAATTTTTACAGTATAAAATATTAATAATATATAGAAACTCAGTATAGCTTATATTTTTTTAATTATATAGAAATTTTACCTTTTTGTAAAAATAAAATACGAATTTTACCAATATTAGAACACATTTTTATACAAAGTAAAATTTTTTAATAACTACCCAGGTACCCGAAAATTTACGCGGGTATTTTTTTTCCACGAAAAAACACGCAAAATCCGGGTAACCGATTTTATAAACACTAATATTAACCCACGGATAAGGTAAAGATGTGACTCAAGCATCCTTTCATTGCTATAGCCAACACAGCTACCATTACACATTCGAACTACAATTTTTTTGACTATAAACACAATGGCAACATTTGTCTTATCGTGTACGTTTTTTTATTTATTAGAATACTAACATAGCTCTCAGATGTTGTGTCTGTATATACACTAGTGTTTCCACCTGGGCTTTTTGCGAAATTTTATAGATAAAAAAACACCCGGTCGTTTTTTACCATTTTAAATATTGCATAAAAAGGTATATATAAAGTTAAAAAAGTGATATTTATACAAAATCTAACATTAAAAATACTTTTTATAAATTTGAGATATTAAGTTTTTTTATATATATGAAATATGTAATTCATATTAATTCCTTTTTTTTTGTTACAAGTACTGCTTTTAAATACTTTTTTTTATTTTTAATTAAAGTAAAATAAACACATATACGAAAAAATTGCAGTTATTTATACACAGGTCAGAGTAACACATTATGAGTAACTTTGCTACATCGTTAACAATTGTTTTGGTTCTTTAATTTACTTTTATAAAATCTTAAATTCATGTAAAAAAACACAAACAAGACAATAATAAAAAAAACGTCTTTAAAATAATATTTTGAATAATTATGATAGGTATCTCTACAGATTTTTCCCGTAAAAATAACATAGCTTCTTATTATTTACGGTACTTTTTTATTTTACCAGCGACAGTCATTGTAGCTATTCCTGATAAAAGGCCGTAATATACTCATATTACTTTACTAAAGCCTATAGAAAAAAACACAATGTACATTTTTCTTTAATTTGTATATATTTATAAAGTTAATAAAAAAACTAAAAAAATGAGCATGCTGTGTATTATATAACTTATTATACTAAATATGTAAACAATACACATAATATATTACAAAATTTCAGTTTATTTATATCATGTTTATCAAACCCCACTTTTTGACTTTTTAATATTTCCGCCCTGGCTAAAATCAACTTATATTAGTGGCATGTCTTTGTATGCAATTATAAAATCACATTCACTTGTAAAGCTTCTCTATATGAGTGCATTTTAAGGCTATACAAAATAAGTATCTTGGCAATATTATACCTGAAAAATATACCCGTGTATATACAGGTACCCAGGTAATGATTTTTTTGGTTAGAAATATACTCACGGTTTTGTGTACCCGGGTATTTAAAGATAATATTAACACACATTTTTAGAAACTCAAATTGACTTTTTTTTTAAAAAAGGTGTGCCTAGATGGATATTTACTTATTCGGTTTTAAGATCTACCCGGTAATAAGTCTGGCAAATTTTTACTAAATTCCTTCTTTTAAAACTATTAAAACACTATCATACAAACAGTTAATATTCTCCAAAACGTTTTAATTGATATCGGTGCGAATAACGTATTCCCTTTTGGGGAAAAACTTTATACAAATATAAATGCCATGTTTTTTTCATATATGATATTTCATCGATATAGATATATTATATGCAAGCAAGATATATAAAATTAAAATATAGTTTTAATGAGTATGCACTTTGTCTATTTGTAAATACGTACCATGCCCTTTTTTCATATCACGTTTCTACATGTAAAAAGTTCTTGGATCAGTTAGCCTTTTGTGTGCAGTTTTTGTAAACCAAAGTTGCAGGCGTGTCTTTTTTTTCTCCTGAGTCAATGCGTAAATAATAACAAATTCCTAAAAGAGGGTCATTTAGGGTATATTAAAATTTTTTTGTGTGTTAGTAAAAATTTAATAATAATATGTTACGGAAAATTATTAATAATATTCTGAAATTACATAAGTTTATCGGTAGGATTGGTTGCAACATTTACAACAAAAATTACTATGAATTGAAAATTTATTTGTTAGAAAAGAACTATACAAATTATACAATCAAAGTTTTCGTTAGTTATATTAGATGATTTTCCAAAAACATGTAAACCTTATTACATTTTTGCACTAGTCGCTTTTTTGATCATTAAACTATTTAAACGCAGATGAGAGCTGCGCTTGAAGGGCTTGGTGCACAAAGTGGCGCGCCGCACAAGCGTGGCGCGCTGAACGCTACGAAATAATACATAAAAGTCTTAAAAGGTACAAAAACGCAATACGAGTATCAAAATTATTTTAAAGCTTGGAAACTTTTTTATGCTTAGAATGTTTACATAAAAAAATATATTTTATGATTTATACTTCTATGTGAGTGTGGCGTTTTTTAGGTAACGTGACCAAAAGATTGCGCCCACTTTTTATAAAAATGGCTAACTGTTAATATAGATATATTTTACAAAATAAAATATTTATTGTACACTTTTGCCTAACTAAAATTGATTTATGGAATATATCACACAAAAATATAAAAATGCAGAAAATATCAAAGTTTTAATTTCATTTTTTCAATATAAAAAAATTGCATAATTAAATAAATACAAGTTAAAATAATGTTTAGTTTTTTGTATGTAAGTAATACATATCCACTGAGAAATCATACAAAGAATAATACTTTAAGTTTTAGTAAAAAAAGCACAAAAACAATAATTTTTAAATTGTTGCACCTAGGTATGAAATGTAGTATCAGTCTATATAAGATACATTTTTTGCAACATTTTTTCGGTGCAATAAAAAATGAATGTATAATTTGTTGAAATTTTAAAAATAGTAAAAAAAAACATAAAAAAGTATTTGTTGTTTATATATTAAACAAATCACATAATTTTATGTGTGTAAATAAATATACTAAACAGCTCATAATTCTAAATTAAGCGTGTTTAGCATTTAAATAAACTCAGAAATGTCAAAACGAAAATAGACATATTTTTATGTTTTTGACTTTATCGGTAAGTGTACATCAATATTTAAGTATGAAAGCAAGATTTCTTAGCTTAATATTAGTAATACAAAGTGAATTACTATTAATGTTTAGAAAGATCAATGTCAAGCAAAATAAAATTTACTTTTAAATAATATAAAACATTTTACAATAGAATATATTCTTAAAATTTTTCTCAAAATTGTAATTTTTTTATTCATTGATTCGAGCAGTATAACCAAAAATGGTATGGATAAATGATCTGGGTAAATATTTTTTCTCCCGCCTATAATTGCCAAAATGATCAATATGATAAAATGAAGTTTTATATTTTTAATACACGAATATTAATGAAAAAAAATTGTATCGTGATATTTTGGCCACAAAAAGCTGTGGTTTAACTCATTACATGCTTGATATGTTTGATAGATATACGCGAAAAACGACATTTTGCTTTTTTAACAATTTTTTAATCTATGTAATATATTTAAAACGCAATTTTTTAAGTGAAACGGCAACGTTTTTTTATGATAATTTTACACTTTTAGTCCAAATTATAGAATTAGCTTTAGTTTTTTTTGTAATGTGCTAGCGATTAACAAAAAATCTTACTTAAAAAAATAATATTCAAATTACAATATTCTTTTTCCGAATTAAAAATATTTAATTATGATTTTTGTGAAATATTACAAAAAATACTTTTTTTACAGCAATAAATGGTCTTTCCATAAATATAAAATATTACAAAAATGTCAGAAAAAAAGCCGCTCCTAATGGCTGCTAATTTGAGGCTAAATATGGCCCTCGCCATAATTTTTATGGTACCTTTGAATTTTAGCGAACCATCTTATAGTCCGCAGTTAACAGATATTCATATATAAATGTAATTTTTAAACGGGGTTTTATTTTATATAATTTATAGATATTTAATTAATATGCAAAAATATCAAGAAACACACATTATAATAATAATATTTCAAAACTTGCATAACATGATATCAGAAAAAACAATGAAACTGTATGATATTTGGCTTAGATAATGTGCCCATAGAATTATAACATTTAATAAATATATGTTGATTACTTTCTACTGTTATAAAAATTTTCATCTGTTGTTTAATATCCTCCATCAGCGAAAGTAATGACGAAAAAAAGGTATAATAAAAAAAAATTATAGTAAAACGTACGTCTCTACATGATAAACAAAAAAAAAAGCTTTTAAAGTATATTATTAAAACTTAAGATGATTTATTTTTTTTCCAAAAAGTCTCTAGGGCCCATTATTACAAAAAGTAATCGCAATATTCCGGGTATCTTAGGTATTGCATCTAGTGCCATTTTTATACTACCATACATAGCGGGTATTTTATTTTCACATAAAGGTAAATATTTTAATACAAACACATAGTATATCGCTGGAAAACATACACTTTTCTTTAAATTTTCTTTTTTGACAAAACATGATTCCAGATGTCGGATTATACCTCATTATATTAAATATACTATTTATACAAAATTTTGTATGTATGCAAGATGTTAGTACTAGGCCGATAAAAAGTCTTAGCGGACATGCTTTACGCAGAAGTTAGATAAATGTTATTTTTTTTGTAATTTATTTTAATTTTAAAACAATTTTTTTTACAATAAAACAATATATTGTTGGTGTGAAAATAAAAACCACATTTTTATCTCTATTTAGGCCCAAATATTTTACATCTAAAGAAATCAAAGAAATTTTATTAGTTTATCTTTTTAATTTTATCAAAGAAATAATATATGGTTATTTCTAAAACTTGTGTCAAAAAAAAGCGAATCTATAAATGCACGTTTTATACAACTATTGTTTGCTTTCGGCTATTTACATATATAAAAAAGTCTTTGTATCGCGTTATGTTTATTACACGCTTTTAGATAAACGCAAGCTATTGACCGTAAAAGAATTCAATAATAATCTTCTTTTTGTAAATTGAATTTCTTTTATAAATGATACCAGATCAACATTGTCACATTACAAACGTTAAATTTTATTCGTCTAAAAATGATATATTTAAAATCTAGAGTCTTTGACCTTACATCTCCCTTTTTAAATTCGGAAATTGTTGTTGGCATTTGTTGTTATATTCTTTTCATCTTTTTATTTAATATATTTTTTTATTATTGTTATTTGTTATTTTTTGATTTGAAAGTCCTCTTTTTAATATATACTTACATTTATCATTTTTATGTGTATAATTTGTTTTTCTTTTTTTACCATAACATTTATATTCCCTTGCTATGCATGCTTTTTTCTATGTCTATGTCTAAGTTTTTAATTTTTGTTTGATTAGCCTTTTGCCTTTATTAATTTTTATATTGTCATATTCCTTTTGACTATTCTATATTTATTTCAATACTGCATCGCTTTTTTTCAATTCACTGCCTTCGTCTACTGCGCAGTATTTTGTTGTACCTAGATGCCCCGTTTACGATTTTTAATACCATCCTGCTTTAAAAAATTTAGGTTTAAACCATATTTTCCTGTCTTTTTTAGTTTATCCACGCTATTTACTCTGGCACTTAGATTTTGTATCACATTTCCTTCCCTAATATGTCTCCTTTAATGTTTTGTCAAATACCTTTTGACAGCTAATCAGATCATATATATTTTCTATATATTCTATATGCAAAAACAATCTTTTGTTTATAGAACAAATTCTTGTTTTTTAATACAAACCCTGCACAATGTATACCTTATTGATATGTTGCAGTTGTTTATTTTAGCAATACTTTTTTGTTCTCAGTAAATTTTTCGTCGACACTTCTTGTGTGCAAGTGTACTGTATTTTTTACCCCTGGGTATTGTGTCCGCGTGTGTCAGGCGTGTTTATTATCCCAACGGGTTTTTTTTATAACTTGGGGTATTTTTTGTAGAACTTGTATGTAAAAATACATATGAGTAAGATAACCGAATTGGGTTTTACTCCCCATGCATGTACCTATAGGTTTTTATTTAACTTTATCTTTTTAAATTATTTACCCTTATTAAAAAATATAAGATCATTATGAAGGTGCAAAAATATCTGATTATTGGTTATTACTCATATACAGGAATGTTTACGCGTAAAGTTTAACATGCAAAAGTTAATGGGTATAACAAAAAGAGTCTTTGAAAAGGTTTTGCAATGCGCGAGATTTAAATGCAGCGGCGAAGAGTGAAGATCGAAGTAAAATGCATTGATTAAAATATAGAAAGAAAATTGTCATTTCTAATAAAACAGGCAAGGTCAAAATAAAATGGCACTTGTGGCAATTTATATAGGATGAATGTTTTCTCATAAAAAAGTTGATGTCGGAAGCTGTCATCGATTTCGAAAATGATATAAAAAATTTAAACAGAAAAATAAAAAATGCCTAGTGAACCAAAAGAGACAGACAAAACAGTAATTAAAACCATTTCGCCAGTATTAAAGTTCTATATAAAAGGACCAGGCAGATATGTTTGTTTTTCGAATATGTGATATTCTTAAAAATAAGAGTAATACTATGGAGGAAAAAAAAAAGTACCGTGGCAGTCACAAAGAATATATAAGCGCAAAAACAACGGTAACGAGATCACAAAGCACCAACAAAAATGCAGAGAAATGAAAACTATGACTTTTGATATGTAAAAATCAATGAATAATAACAATAATAATCTAAATTATTATGATTCTCTTTTTGGCTTTTTTTTATTATATTCATAGTAAATGTTTTAACCAGGTGTTTCGTTGAATTATATACACATCGTTACAGCAATAACTTTTATGTATTTACAAAATGCAACTTGAATGTTTTTAAGAGCATAAAACAAACTATATGAGGCTTTTTTTTGTTTTTTTTTTCCAACATGAAAATCTAGATTCATTACAACCTTTTGATATATTTAAAAAAAAATTTGAAAAAATGCAATAAAAAATATGATATAAAAATTGCGAAAATATTACACCGAGGCAGAAAAATTATGCAAAATTATAGGTTCATAAAATAATTTTTCATAGAAAAACATTGTAATATTTTTGAAAGTTACTAAAAATTAGTTCTCAATAAGTAATTTGTAACAAGCATACTACTTTTTTTGTTCTATCATTTTTTTCGGATTAATATAGATTGTCTATAAGTATTATGTATAATTAAAACAGCTTATATTTTATTATCTTCTTTAACAATTTATCAAATAGAAAATTAACATTCAACAAGTAAAAAATATGTGTTTTTGTAAATTTTTTTTTCTCCGTTTTTGATTTACTACTAAAAAGCCTTAAATTATGCTCCATGCTTCCTATTGCACATTTGACGTTTTTTTTTCTGTTGTAAAATCAAGTTATTGTATTTTAAATTATTTTGGGTTACTGGCGCCTTTTTTTTGTTATAAGCGTCGGTGCGCAAGGACATGCACCAATACCAATTAAATGATATCCGATAGAAATATTATATATAACATGCTCGGCTAGCCCTTAAATATTACAAATAAACGCATCACAGCTACTTTCACAGCCTAGGCTATTAGCATGTCGTATTCTTGTTAAAAAAATCTACCTGATCAGATAGTTTACCAAGTGAAATAATTTCCCATACATGTAGCCGTAGGATTTGGCACAAGCGCATCTATTGCAATATAGGTCTTGTCTATTGCACTTGTTTCTTGTAACTCAGATTAATTGCGAAATCCTGTACTATATTCCTCGTATTCATTTAATAATGGAAGAGTCATAAACGGCGAATTATATTGAAAAAATATACCCGTAATATCTAAACCGGATTTCTTAAAGAACATGTGGTTGTTTTTAAATCATGTCACTGTATGTAATTGAACGTGAGCAAAAAATATAAAAAAAATAAACAAGTATTCTTAAAACACAGGACTCAACTTTGTACTTGTTTGCGTCAAAATGACCATGTTAAGTGCACGTAAACCTGTTAAAAGCGCTTTAAATAAAATACCGTTTGAACATCTAAAATATTACCAACATCATACATTTGCCACTCCAATGAATGATATAATTTTTTGTCTTTCTTGCAAAATACAAAAAAAAATGATTATAAAAAAACACTTTTTCAGGCTTATCTTTACAAAGGTATGCCATTTTTAAACATAATATCTAAAGGTACAATTATGCGCTTTTTAAAAAAAAAATAACAGCTTACCAATATCCTTGTAAAACTATATAAATTTTCTTTTCTATAACAAGTGTAACAAGAACAAACATAATTCGAATGTCAACAGGTACTATATCGGCTATGCATTGTATATTAATTACATATAGCATTTATAAATGCAGATTTTTGCATTTAGCTCTGCATTCTTTTTTTATATGCCCGGTGTTAGTATTCAAAGTTTTTGCGTTACCCAAAAAAATTACTAAAATACGTGCATTTTATTTTTCCCTACGCGTTACATAAAAGATTTTTTATTAAATGGGGTGGTAAAGATAATGGGTAAAAACAACTAGATCATACCATCTCCTCAATCTTTAAACCATGTACAATTTTTTTTCTATTATTCTGCCATGTAAATTATTCCCAATTCAAATACATTAGTTATTACCATCTTTGGCATAACGTATCAGCTGGTTCGATAAACTCTTTTTACTATAGAGATTGTCTTATACTATATATAGAATTGCTTTTTATCATTACAAATCCATATTGTGTATACGAGGCCGAACTTACAAATTAGGGGCCCAGGGCACTTTTTTGGCGGGGGCCCTCTCTTTTACAAAAAAAAAAAAATCAAAAATCTAAGGGTGTGTCTTCTATGTAAAACAAACAGTTTTTTTTAAGACAGTTCCTCTTAAAAAAAAAGTTCCTTTGGCTTGTATTTTTTTGTATTTGGCAGTTTAATAACACCAAGTTACATGTTTCTAAACTGCGCTCCAAAAGTAAAACAAAACCAATCAAACTTTTTCTTTTCAAGGGAACTGTCCCCAAAAAACTTGTTCTTTTGACATGAAAGACACGTCCTAAGCTATGTGTATGGCGCTTTAGTACAATCTTGTATTTTTTTATGCAGATCTGTATGTTAAAATTTTTTACAAACCAATAACATTTATAAAAAGTGTTTTTAACATGAACGCATCATTACTTGTCAGTGTTTTGCATTGACCTTGTTGTCGTTTCACTACAATTAGAATATAATAAAAAATTTGCAATTTCTGGACCTAAATAATAAATGCTTTCTTTTCTATAAAAAGTATAAATTTCGACCCTTCTAAATGTTTTATTTGCGTAGATAAATATATCTGCTACCTTTGCGGGCCCATGATTTTGCACATAAATCAAAGGAAGGTTGACGGAACAGTCGACAATTTGCACATAAAAAGAAGGGTGGACAACTCGCCAAAAAAAATTGACTGTAGCAGAATTAAGACAATCAATAACTAGAAAATTGAATAATTCTAATTTACGTGCATGAACATCTGCGCTATTCTACATACATTACTTAAAGCATGATCTAACATATTCAGATTTTTTAAAATTATATGATTCCATCCCTACTCTTACCATTAACCTAACCTAACCCAACATAACATAGTCTTACCTAACCCAATTTTACCAACTTTTTACTTTTTTGTATTTAGTTTAAGTGTGATCGTGATTTTTCTGTTCTTATATCTAAATTACGAGCTTTGTTTTTGTTTCTTATTCATTTTTTAATTTGGTAAGTTTTTCACCTTTGTTTTTCATTTTAACTGTTTTTGATACTCACAGTTGGATCTAATTACAGAACTACACAGTTTTTTAGTTGCATTTGCTGTATTGTTGTTGTTATACTGTAACTGTGTTCATATATTATAATTTATATGACATTACCGAGTTTGAAAATTTCCTTCCTTCCTCCTTTTTTTTATTGTTGTTTTTGCATGTTTAAGATCTGGTTACCGTTACAGCGTGCTATTTTTTGCATGTAGTCAACAACAAATATTATGAGTACTAACATAAGAATGAATGCTGATAATATGCTTTTATAAAGTTTCAAATATATTAACCTTGATTGCCGATATACTGTGTTTCTAAATGTGCTGTCCATGCAGCTATAGATATTTAATTGTTATCTATGTCAATCGTATTATACCGCGATGGGTCAGTGGATACAGCTACCCAAAAAAGTGTTGTGGTCAACAGTTAATAAATTCCACGATTACCAATACACTATTTCTTATATAATCGAAATTCTATATTGACTTTGAAATATGCACTACATATTTATTGTTATGGCTTTGCAAAAATTACTGCATGATAACAGATCTTTTTTTTATTGTAAAGAATACTATATAACCCACACACACGTCTTTCTTAAATAGTCTTTTTACAGTATTCATTTTGCTAGAATTACTATTTGAACCTTGAAATTTTGCATTGGATAAAATATAGGCCAACGGGAAAACCAGATAACCTTTTTTTGGTTGTTTTTAATTGCGTGGTCGAATAAAATTAGTTTTAATTGTCGTTAATCAGCGAAAACACAAAAAATATGTTACAGGCAGCTACAAAAAACAATATAAATACTGCATGGGCGTTTGTAAAGCTGCGAACTTTACAATGACGTACATTTATTGAAAAAAAAAATAATTCTACATTTAAAAATTGCAAAAAAAAAATTACGTTAAACTTACAGTTTACTGCGTAAACTAGGACTAAAAGATGTAGCTTGTAGCAAAAATGGTTGCATAACAGTTGTATTTTTTAAAAAGGTACACGACGCAAATCCAAAAAATTAAAAAGGTTTTTTTATAGTTTGCAATGTTTATTTTTATGACATTACCACGTTTTTGTTAAACATATACTGCTGCAAAGATTTTTTTGTTTTTGCTAATTTCTTTGTCACACTTGTTTATTAAGAGTTTTTTGCATTTTTACAAAAAAAATAACAGCTTATTTTTTGATAACCAAAGTCTATAAAACATAACATTTTAGCTTTAGAAAACAAATATTTATATAGTTTTACAAATAAAATTTTAAACCAAAATACTATTGCAAATCAAAATCCAAGAACTATAAAATATTTCTGACTATCTTTAAAAATATGTTTGAAATCTTATTTTTTTTTTAAATATATACAAAACTACTTGTTTTTTAAAAGTTTGTACTGAAATCATTATTTAAATTTTTGAGGCCCCCTTAGCCGATGGCCTGGAGGCACATGCCCCCAGTGCCTCCCCCCCCCTTAGTTCGTTTCGAATTGTTTTATCTATAACAAACATCACTAAGACTTATGCTTATCACCTCATTTTCAAATAAATTTTATTTTTTCACTTTTCATGCTGTTCGTGTTAGCAACTGTTTCGTCCCTCTTTTCTCTTCTCGTTTGCTTTTTTTCGCAATCCTTTTTTCATTCTTTTCTGTTTAATCCAAACCTTTCTATCTTTTGTTTATATGCATATAAAAAGATTTTTTTTTTTGCAATAATTGTAATTTTTTATTTTATTATTTACATTTCTGGTTTATATTAATTCTTCTTTTTTACAAAAAGCTTATAATCTTTTTAAAATTTTAGAAATCTTTTTGTTCTTTATTACCTACCAGGGTTTCCAGATTTTTTTTGAGAATACACCCAGATTTTTTTTCAAGAAACACCAGATTGGAACCAGATTTTAAAAAGTTTCCAAGTTGTACGAATACCTATATTTCTAGTAAAAAAAGCTTTTTTTAATAGAAAAAGGTTACAAAAGCAGTTTTGTACAAACTGATACACAGTGCATTAATAGTTTTTTTAGTATTTGCAAGAGTCTCAAAAACATGTTTAAAAACGTTTCATATAAAAAAATGGTTTGTGAATAGCTTATATTTGAAAAAGTTGTTGTTACAATTTTTAGATTTTTTGGCAACAGAAATATTTACACTACATCAATAATTGTTTTTAAAAAGATACCAATGCAATATGAGTGGTATCTAACAAAATTTGTATTTTTTTGTGTTACAAATTTTTCTTATATTTGTATATATGATTTAACGAATTTGAAGTTGTAATATATTCCTGTATATGTTTGCTGTATATTTTTTTTATA